>CAIGRR010298460.1:0-10045 GCA_903798365.1 Fraxinus sp. 1973-6204 | reverse complement strand
AAAACAGAAAACAGAAACGCAAACCAAATGCACCCTTATATATATATATAATATTAAGATTTCCACAGTACTCCAATAGTGAAACGGGAAAAGAATATAGAAAAACATGGCATAGCTAAACTTATCCAAGAATAATTACCAATTTAGAATTATAAATGCAGCAGGTCGACGCCCTTTTTTTTTTTTTTTGTTTTTTTTGGATAACCGTGGATGTCAGGAGCAGCTTGCGCGCACCTGGACTAATCCTACGAGGCCATGAAATTTACAACCGGGTATTCACCTCAGTGGCCCTGAGGGGGCAGCAGGTTGACGCCCTTATGATCAACATAACATAAACATGCATCACAGTTGGATTGTACAAATGTTTTCGAGTAAACTAAACTTTAGAACACAAGTTCAAAATTTTAGTGAAACATTGGATTTCTTGTGTCATACAGAACAAAATGAGTCAATGTTGGTATGGACCGTATTCAAGTTAAATTAGCGAAGTGAAGGCAAATGACCCCGACCAATTTGGATGGTGCACAATCCAAAATGCAGTAAGTGCCAACGGCAAGAAGAATCGAAATTACCTTGATCATTGAAGTGAGGAGTTTCGCGTAGAAGATGAATTCCTTTCAGCATGTAGAAGTCGGGTAGGAAGAAGCACGATTAAATGGTCCAAATCGTCCTTTCCAGTTTTAATTCCCTTTCCTTTTCAAACGCCGTCATCATGGATTTGTTTCGTCGTCTCTTTCAAATTTGAACCATTTCCAGTTAGCATACAGAGTTTCTTCATTTTCAAAGGGTAAGCCATCAATGGGAAGGGCTTCCACTTTGCCGGGAGCTGATACGGCTAAAATCTTTTGCCTGTACTTTTTGGCCATTGCTTCCGCTTCAGAAAATACTTTCTGCAACAAACAAAAAGTAAAATGCAAGATGAACACTCGTAGCTTTCATGCAATAAAGATCTTTGTATCATAGATATGGAAAAATAAAACAAGGAAGTGAAATGGATTTCTTAATACTAAGTACCTCCTTGTTTGATAAAAATAGACCCGGCTCACTTTCGAGGTCAGCGGTGCTACATGCCATAAGAATTAGATTGAATTAGAAATTTAGCACTAGTGTAGCAGCTACTTCGAATCAGCAAGAGAAATAGTCACGACATAAAATACTTTTTGATCGTTAAGTTAACTCGGTAAAGATAAATTCATGGAGAGGGTTACATTTAGGAAACCACAAATAAAATGCCCCAAATACACGAAAACTACATTTGAAAAAATATCTGCAAAATGGGATTTCTTAAAAGTACGTAACAAGAGAGAATCAAATTCCAAGCACAAGGGGAAGTCGAAAACCCCACCTCCCTTCTGAAAGAGAGTATTTACAATTAATTATCACTAAAAAAACTTGTGCTGTTCTCAACATATCCTCCATCTATTAAAGAATCCAAAAACTTTTAACACCCAATTAATTATCTGTTCTTAACAACGTATCAAGTAAAATATTGTCATTTGCAAAGCAATCGAATAAGAGAGCATCAGTGTACCTGAGAGAAATTTTGTCAGGAAACATAGACTTCACAACCAGAACTTTAACCTTCTCGTCAACTGCTAATAGGTCAGTAACAGAAGTAACTCTGCCTTTGGTGATGTTTGAAATATGCAGCAATCCACTACAAAAGGGTAAAAGGACGAGGTAGTTATTCTAGTAATCCACAAAGAGGACACAGCTAGGTTCCTCTGTCAATTATCTATTGTCAATACATGTTATTTTTTATGCATAATCTTCGAAAGAAATGATAAGTAAGGAAGCGAAGAGCATCAACCAGATTTAGAAATTTGAGACCAAGAGTTAGCTCCACATTAACTTCCCCAACTGATTAGAGGTGGTTGCAAGTTTAGTCTTGCTTTGGTTGATCAGCATACTTAATGACTGGAAAAGGTTTACCGTTCGTGCAGCAAAATACCATATACAAACCAACAAATTGAGTTTATCAATGCACTCATCTCTTACGCTCTAGGGTTATGTGCCACCCTTCTATTCTTACCGCTGTCACATACCCTTCGGCGATCTTTCTTAGAGCTGCCCGATTCCTGAACTTGATTGATCCAGCCATCTGGTAAGCCCTAGATGTCTGATAGATTAAGGATCTTCCTCGGTTGATATTCTTCAAATCTAGAGATCTTCCCCTGCTCTTTCAGATTTTCCATTGTCTTGCTGCCAATATGTCCAACAAAGGTGATAAGGCCCTTTCTGAAAGCAAGTGGTCTCTTCTTCTCTGATATTCAATTTGATCAGCATACTTAATGACTGGAAAAGGTTTACCGTTCGTGCAGCAAAATACCATATACAAACCAACAAATTGAGTTTATCAATGCACTCATCTCTTACGCTCTAGGGTTATGTGCCACCCTTCTATTCTTACTGCTGTCACATACCCTTCGGCGATCTTTCTTAGAGCTGCCCGATTCCTGAACTTGATTGATCCAGCCATCTGGTAAGCCCTAGATGTCTGATGATTAAGGATCTTCCTTGGTTGATATTCTTCAAATCTAGAGATCTTCCCCTGCTCTTTCAGATTTTCCATTGTCTTGCTGCCAATATGTCCAACAAAGGTGATAAGGCCCTTTCTGAAAGCAAGTGGTCTCTTCTTCTCTGATATTCAATATACAACCTCACCTGTTCATGTTAAATTGGATGGGGCTAACTACCATGTGTGGTCTAAAATTCTAGAGATACACATTGTGGTTGAAAGAAAAAAGGCTATATCACAGGACGGAAGGTTGCATTGCCGGAGAATGATAAATGGGAGGTTGAAGACATTTTAGTCAAGTTTTGGCTCATACGTTCCATGAATGACAACTTGATGTCTCATTTTATACAGTTTGGCACGGGTATAAAAGTTTGAGATGCAGTAAAAATGAGCTATTTCAATGTTTTCGACTCTTAACAGGTATATGAATTGAAGAAGTTGTTCCATTGGTGTCAAGGTGGGCAATCTATTGCTAAATACTACAATGAACTCAACTCCATATTCATGGAACTTGATTATCAGCGAACTAATCATATGACGTGCAGTCGATATTGAGAAGCAGAGAGCATATAGTTGATGATCAGGTTTATATGTTTCTTGCAGGTCTTGACCACAACTTGGATCTAGTTAGTAGTAGTGTTTTGGCTACCTCTGCTCTTCCACTAAAAGAGACCTACTCACTAGTATGTCATGAAGTACAGAGGCAATTTACTATTGGTATAAGGTCGTCTTTGAGGCTTCGGCTTTGGCTATCCAAAAGAATAACTAGCAATTAGCAACTTCAGCTACTTCTACCGGCTGCTGCCACAGTGCTTTACACATAATTGATGTTTGCTGGAAACTAAATGGTTACCCAGAGTAATTAAGAAATAAACAAGCTAAAAAGAAGAAGAAATCTGCTCAGGTTACTGCCACTGATGCCTCTCCATTTTCCGCTTCTTACGTACATCAAGTAACCCTTCATACAGGACAATCTAACCAAGATGACGATTGGAATCGATAGAAAAGGGGAGGTTTTTACTACTTGAAGTCACAATCAGAGTCGAGCAACAATTTCCAAGTAGTGGGCCATTCTGTAACCATCCAAGTTGGGCAAGTGTGCAATCGATGGACCAACTTGACGAGGATAGATATTGAAAAGTTAGAATAGGAATTATTGAAGTATTTCTATCTATAGCCAATATCCTTATTTAATTAGGAACTAATATTTTTCACGATTTTATATTATTTCCTCTCTTTTTCCTTATATCGATAGGATTGTACTCCTATATATGATTGCTTGAGTATGTAGTATGTAGTAAATCATTCAGCCTAAATTCTATCTCTCTCTTAATTGAAATTAGCAGTTTTGTCTTAACTTCATTAGGATGTAAAGTAATATGCAGATTTATTTGTTTGCAGCACCAATCTTTTTATTGTCACATCTATAAAAAGTTAACCTAGCTCTCTTATTATCAAGAGAACAAAAAATGAACCAAGCAATTAATTATTTATCAGCATCGAGTGGCAAACTAAATTATGAAAGATAATCCACTAAATCAGCAATTTACCTCCTATTAGTATCGCCTATCCTTATCTGAGCACCATATGGAAAGATTTTCCTAACAGTTCCTTCTAGAAGTGTTCCTTCTTGAAGATGCAACATTCCCTGTCACATTGTATAGCCAAGCAAAAATCATCAAGGAAAGAAGCAAACAATAAAATTAGTCATATTGAAAAGAGCCATTAAGAAATAATAACCCCCAAATAAAAAAGGAAGTGATGATTCATAGTGAAAGACCAACCCAAGCTTCCTTCTCGCTGAGTATTAAGTCATTGGTATCTGAATTTATTCTGGTAATTTGCACATATATTCGTCGTCCAACCTGCCATATCAAGAAATAACTTATAAATGGGTGCATTTCATAATGCAATAATATTATAATATACAAATGCATGGGCTAATGCACATGTATCGTCAGATTTGGTAATGGTGATTCTATGAACTATGACTATTAAATAGGCAATAGAATAACTGTGAGTGGTGATCCGCACATACAAAAAAGTAATAATGGAACATTAACTTGACCATTAGCTATGATAACTGTAATGTTTCTACCGAAGTACACAGGGTGCCGTCGGCAAAAAGGAATAGTTGCTCTGACCAGCAGTTAGTCTTTATTATTCATTTTGGTCATTCACAAGGCAGGTGAATTAAGGTGACATTTGTCTCTATGAGATACATCTTATTTCAATAAAAAACACGAAACAGGATCAACAGTAGTACTTCTTCCACAAACATAATTTCTGATGGTGAAATAATCCAATATGGTCCCTAAATGAATTTGGAATAGTCTGAGTTGGAGTTATTTGAACCCTGCTTAATTAATTTTTATATATTTGAAAAAATACAGATTAATTCTTAGCCATGTCCTTGCATTGTCCAGCCAATGACTAATGTCTATACTAATTTATGGAACATAATTACTATCCTTGGAACAAAAACTAGTGCATGAAAAAGATAAGGCATGCAAAAGTGCACTTTGACATACATTCTCTTTTAGTTGTGTGAAATTGTTAACTCTATTCATCAATTCAGCTTTTGGAATAAAAGCCCTCAGCCCCTGCAAAACCAAGGTTGAAAGATTAGTGATATAGACAGGTAAATTCTTATATATATATATATATATAGATTAGTGATATAGACAGGTAAATTCTTATATATATATATATATATATATATAGAGAGAGAGAGAGAGAGAGAGAGAGAAGTACTTCTATTCTTGTAAGGAGACCACCAGTGTTCCATTCAGTTATTTTAACCTCTATCGGTTCATTGAGCTGCTTAATCTGCACAAGATGAACAATCTTATACACCAGTTCTCCAACAAAGGAAGAAGACAGGACTTGAAAAAGACTGAAAGATACAGCTGAGCCTCCAACAGCCAAAAATTGCAGGCACTTAAAAATTCCATAGAAACCTTACAGATAAAAAGTGAAAAAAGAAAACTTAGTGCTTGTTCAGATAAATTTTAAGTTGCTGAAATTAAAATGTGATAAAATGAGTGGTGGATAATTGAGTAGTAGTTGTGGGTCCGTTGAATTAAAATTTTAATTTAAGTATTTGACTTTAAATTATAATGTTCCCAAACAAGCACTTAGTTTACATAATGATAGACACCCAATAAAGGAAAATGGAGATAATCAGCAGGGTCACAACCAATGCAGCAGATTAATTCCATTTTTAGGTCAAGTAGTTAATAGTTAATTAGTTCAAAGGGGTAAATTAGGGAATTGAGTCTTGGGGGAGAAATGCCAATAAATGTGAAGGGGGGAGGGCTGTAGAATGCGTGCAAAAAAGTTGAGTGTTGTGAGGAGAGTCAAGCTTCACGAAGAGCCCGGGAATGTTATTTACTTCCTTTGTTGTTCGAATTGTTCATTACATAATAATTGTTCTTACAATCTTTAATTCAATACATATATCCATTTCACCAATACACTTCTCAATTTCCTTTACATTCCAGTTAATACATCTACTACCTAACCAGTCCATTAATCAGTAACGTTTAGAGTAGATTCACCAGCAGCAGCAATTCATTCATCAGTAGCAGCAATAGGGGAACATATCACACAAGTTAATTTCCGCATTAGCATCCAATATTTAACCAAAGCTGTACCAACAACCCAACAGCCTCCATGAACCAACTTAAGTTGACTCTTTTGTAGCCTTGATATGTCCATCATTCAATCAAAGTCATTGTGGAAAGTAGGGTGAACATAATGCAAAGTTTGCAAATGTATGGCATCGATGATTGCCTAACAATTTGTAAAATCAACTCCTCAAGTAGGCTCCATTTGGATCTTGAACTTTAGTGGCAAAAACATGCTTTTGGTACCAGAGGAAACACGAGGCTCTGGATGAACATAATTACGGGAGATATTTTGCATTTTATACATTAATTTCCTTTAGCTCGCATGACATTCCATTATATTCAAGAAATATTGAAATTTCATTTTATTCTCTTTTTTTCAAGAATGTGCAGGGAATTCATTTTCATTGATTTTGCTTATCATTCATCTTTCCTCAATGAAATCTGGGACCGGGATGGAGATGTGCTGAATTCTTGTAACTTCAATTTTAGTTCAATTGAACTGACTCTTACCAATTAATAACTTCCTAGCTACACCAGCTCTCTTTTTCATGCATCAGTTGGTGATAAATAAATTCAAAGGTGGCTGCACTTTGAGCCTGACAAAGACTAGCTTATGACAATAAGTCCATTCACAGCAGAAAGAATTGATAGCAAGAACAAGTGTCTCAACTGCAAGCTGTTGTCCTGTGAAAGTGACTGCAGGACTATTATTTTATTTGCTCGGCTAAGGACCTGTATCCTCGATTGTTCAATTTCTTATTATTCAAATGTTCAAAATCTAGAGGCATAAAATCTCTAACATGCCACTTCATATCTCAGACGACACAGTGATATTATAAGAAAGCATTGCCTTGCCTATTCATATTGACGAGTGTAGTTCACTCATTGTTTTATTGCCTCTTAAACTTGTTATTTTGATTGTCTTTAAGAGTTTTTAGGGCGTTTTAATGTTTGTTTTAATGTTGTTTTATAGGTTAGGTGAATTTGTGTGAATGGTGTAAAACTTGGAGAAAATAGTGATATTGGCATGAATCAAGGAGAAGTTGATGTTGATGTCGATTTGATGAAATTCAAAGTTTGAGGACACAATTACAACTTTTCAATAGTTGATTAGGACTACAAAACTATAATTGAAGATCGCTAGGAGTCATCCGGATGCAATTGGAAGTCAAAAAGGAGTGAAATGTAATAAAATTATTTTCACAAATCAATCTCCAACCGCACAAGTATGTTCTAGATTTTTATTCGGATATTGAGACCCATTTTTGACATAGTAAATGTTTGAATGGGAGAAAGTTATATGAAGTAAAGTTGTAGCCCTTTGAGTTATCTTTCCAACGCATTTTGAATCATCTCAATCGGATGTCGGAAGAAAAAGTCGTGATAAAAATACTGAAAGATGCGTAGTGCCGATTTTTCCACCCGAAAGTGGGCGCCGCCAGGCGAGAAAAGTATTTTTGCATATTTTGGTCTCTTTTTAAATTTCAATCCAACCTTAACTCTTCCTAGACTTCATAATGATATAAATACAACCCTAAAGACCACTTTTCAACAAAAAAAATCGAGTCAAGGGCAAGAATTAAACCAGGCAATCATCAAGGAATCAAGGAGAAATCAAGAACAACATCACAAAAGAAATTGAAGATCTACCAAAACTAGCATTTCTATTCTCTTCTCTATGTTATTTTATTTGAATTTGATTATTTATATGGCTTCCGTCATAAACTAAACTTCTAATCTATGGTTTGATGTAACCAAAACTTGAGAATATGATTTGATTTTATTGTAGTTATTTCTTTGAGATTTTCCAATCATGTTTATTTGTGTTATTTATTCTTAATGCTTTCAATTAATTGGCCATTAATTGAATGATTTGATGCTTTAAATTTCGACATTCGAGATAGAGAAATTTAGACGTGATCATAGAATAACACAACCTAAATTTTATAGGTTTTGAGAGAAAGTATAATTCATCTAAAGCTTGTTTCACATAAGAACCATGAGCATGATAATTCTTCGATTTTAATTCGGAATAGGGATATTGAAATTAATTTCTAGGTTTAATTTTTACCCGGTACTCGAGAGAGGGGGTAGAATAACATTAGAGTTCTTATAAATTTTGAAAAAATGATTACGGATAGCTATATAATTGAGAATCATATTTGATAGTTAGGTGAAATTATAACCCTAGGCTTTCTCATCTTGATTATTCCCCTAACTTGCACTTATTTGTTGAATTTGTCGCCACATTCATCATTAGATTAGTTTAAAACATCGATTCAAAAATTCACTCATCTAGATAAAATAGAAGCTACACAATTATAGTACTTAGTATAAAATTAAATTGCAATCCATGTGGGTTCGATACTCTAACTTCATTCATATATTACAAAACTTGACACCGTACAAATTTGATATACTTTACGTTACATAAATCGCATGACACATATTCCTAGATAACCATATATTTCTTCGCCAATTTCACCTGTACTAATGCATCATAACATGTTCAGCCAAAATATATTCAAAGTTCCACAATGAAAAACAGAGAAAGAGAGAAAAGAACCTGCCTCACTCGGTGCCAAGCAATGCGCCTAACAAGTCTTCTGGTTGAAAGCAACGGCCGGCCACTAAGAGTCCTGCCAAGAACCTCAGCAAAAAGAACAGTTCCAGGCTCCACAACAGGTTTTCCTGGCTTTGGATCCTCACTCAATACCTCATCATTCTTCACTATCCCGATCTTCCCTCGCACCATAAACTCCTCCACATCCTTCTCCACATCACACAATAAATGCTCCATCTCCTTGTCATACAAAGGCAACACCTCTTTAGTCAGCATTGTTCCTAATAAATCTGCACCCACATTCACATCGAGCTTATTTTCATTCCCGGAAACAACTACTCCCACCACTGAATCACCAGGATTCGGCTCATAATACTCTACACTAACTTTCTTATTCTCCTCTTGACTAGAGCTCTCAATTTTACTTCCTTCTGAATCATTTTCTTCATCCGATAGCCTAAAGAACTTGTAAAAAGTCTCCAAGACTTCATCTTTATCAGGTTTCTCCGGTTCAATTTCCACTATTTCTTCAGTAGACTCATCATCTAATAGCTTTGGAGATGGCTTGTTAAGTAACTCAAGCTCTTCAAATTCATTTTCAGTTTTTTTGGACAAAAGGGTATCTGAAAAATCCTCGAAAACTCCATCCTTGGAGCAAAACGGAACACGGGTTCGCCTATTTGGTAATTGTAAGGAAAGGCACAAGCCTTTGCAAGATTTTGAAGGGAAGTTTGGGGTTTCAGCAAGTGGGAATTTGGAAGAAACCTGAATGACAGTAGATTTAATAATCGGAGTCTTGAAGGATAAGGATGGGATGAAGTGAGGGAAGGACTTGCTTACAGGATGATGCATAAGGATTGTCATGGCTCTGCTTAACCTGCGCACCGCTCGTGAACGGTTAATGAAACAAGTATTGCTGCTTTGCCACTTCTTTTTATTCGCACATAGTGCTTGCGGCCTGGTCTAGTGTGCGCCAATGGAGTAGTAACCCAAATCTGATGTGGTTTTTGAGGGGTTCTACAGGGGTTTGAGCGCTACAAAGGAAACTGATGGGATAACGATGAGCGAGCAGAACGAGCGCAATGACTAGAAATTCATCATTTATTGCGTCAAATCCCTCCGTCCCACCCATTTACATGTTTTTTTTTTCCTTTATTAGATAATCCTTTCTTTTTATTAAGAAAAATATTTTTTTTGCTCGTTTAGTAATATATTTTTATTTAATTTGTCTAATTTTAATTAATTATTCTACTTAATTTTAAAATTGTACAAATATAAATAAGGGTAAATTATAAATTTTTTTTGGCAAAAAATGCTTTTTCAATAACATTA
>CAIGRR010298422.1:16287-34818 GCA_903798365.1 Fraxinus sp. 1973-6204 | reverse complement strand
TTTCAACCAAACATTCTCCATCAATTTACTATTTCAGAATATATTCTTCCAAAATAATGTGGCTCAAACATACCCATAGTTTCGAAAATTTACAAAATACACCCCGTAATGGGGTATAATGACAATTGGCATACTCTATTTTGTAAATTTACATTTTACATACTACATTTTTTAATGGTAACAAAAAATCAACCTTTGCTTTGAAAAATAGAAAAAAAAATGACAAATATGCCACTAAAAGTAATTTAAGAAACAAAAATATCATTAGTTGAAATAACAAATCACATCCTATATATTATTTTTATGTAACATTTTGCATACCAATTTAGTTAATGATGTTTCATTAAACATTTTTTTTATTAAGATTATCTTCTTATGTGTAAGCTTTATAATATTTATTATGTGTTTCCTTAAACACTAACATGAAATCAAGAAAAATATGTTCAAATAATAAAATTAGTATTCTGAGTATTCAATGAATAATAATTATAAAAAATACGAAATTAATTTTTAACATTATTTATTATTTTGTAGCTAAAATTAACTTTATATTCATTTTAAGTTGAGATCGTCTTGCAACTTAATAAGTTGTCAAAAATGGATGCTTAATTTTTTTTTACCTTATGTTGCGGATGATTTTTTCTCTTTTTTTGCGAGAAAGCTTCATAGATGAAAATATGAATGGCACTTATTTAAATTACTCTAATTAGTGTCCCATTTTATTAATTACTGTTGCATTTTTTCTATTGCAAGTGTGAGATATCAAACAAGTAATATAATGAAACTTTGAGTCTGGATATCATTCTCACGAAGACTATTATTTATTCCTAATTTATTATTTCAAACTTGTATCCGACAAAGACTAAATGATGACTTGGGGATTCATTATCTAAATTATAGTAACTAATAGAATGTATCTAAATGCAACAAAACTTGAATAAGGGTTTCAAATATGGAATGAATATTAGGGTGCATAATTTCATCTATTGATTACATTTAATTCTTAAATCAAGATTCACAAATCTAATGTAGTGTTCGATCGAATTCTTCTATCGTATTCAATTTACCACTCTCGACTTCTTATTGAGTCTATTTTACTTATTCAGTTACACATCTCTACATGAATTAATCCAAGTTAAACGCAATTATGTTTTAAGAATTCATGTAACGATTGCAATTACTAGCATAAGTATCTATACGTTTTATACTAAATTAATGGATTTTATTATGTGGCCGAAATCTAATTTACCTCTCGATTCGTAATAGATTCACAAAATCATCAAATTATTTGCCAAGTAATTCAAAACATTAAACTCATGAATAAAATCAACACGTGCTTCGAAAGAACTAGAATCTTGAATAAAAAAATAAAAAATAAAAGAGTTTCAAATAAATTACATTGTTTGCCCTAATAAAAGATTTAGCTATTCATAACGTAGGAAGAAAAAAAAAACAGATATTTATTGAATACATCATAGTATTTTGAATAAAGATGAAGATAAGTAGATGAATCTTACACTAAGATGGTCTTCTTGCCCCAAGCAATCTTCAAAACATTGATTTCTTGATGCTTTTCTCCTTTAATTTTATTTTCCAATTCTTAAGTTGTATTCCTTGTTTCTCAATGTGTGGAACCCTTCTCAAGTGCCTCTCCTTTTGTATTTACATTTTCCCTAATGCTTTTCTCAAATTTGGAGTCTTTATGGGCTTTAAACAAGCAAAAAATCTATGCCCTAGGTGACAGTAGACAGCAACACGTGGTGCCGCGAAGACAACATGGGTGGCGCCACCTTCCAGTTAAAATTTTGGGATTTGAGGTGCCTGAGCATGTGATGGTGGTACTGCGGCTCCGTCTCTGTGGAAAAATTCAACACTACACATCTTTTAATAAAAATAACCTTTTTTCCGATATCCGATTAATGCGATTCAAATTGATTTGTAAAGATAACTCAAAGGTTACAACTTTATGAGAAGTAACCTTTTTTCAATTCGAACGTTTACTAAGTCAAAATGGGTCTCAATCTCCGGCTAAAAATCTGAAACATACTTGTGCGATTAAAAATTGATTTGTGAAAATATTTTGATCATGTTTCATTCATTTTTGACTTCTGATTGCATTCAATTGACTTCTAACATTTTTTAATCTTCATCGTAAGGTCCAACACAACTTTTAAATATTTATATTTTAGTCCCCAAACTCTAGATCTTGCCCTTTTTCGTCAATTTTCGCTTCTTTCTTTCAATTCTACTTCCATTAACCAAATTTTACCTAATAACACATTATATAATAATTAGACTATAATTTCATTAAAAGAACTACGAAATGTACTTATTTTAGAGTCGAAATAGGTGTATATAATGCACTTACCAATTACTTATTTATTTAATCTTTTATTTTTAGAAATGTTAGGTATTTGATGTAATTGACAAGTATGTGAACAAAAGGGACTAAAACTAATATGATGTAAAAGTCAAGGAGTTAGTTGCAAATAGTTGATTGTGTGTTATATTAGGTTTAGGGTTCGAGAATGGAAAAAAAAGGAAAACGGCGTAGGAATTTCGCTAGATTATCGCCAAATTTTGGCTCGAGCGTCAAAAATAGAAACTGCGTCGTCCGCCTATCGCCTTGCCTTCGTTCGAGCGACAGTGTCATCCGAAAAATTTTAATTCACCTTTTTAAGGCTTTTTGTCCGGCACGTTCAATCCCAAAACCTAAACTATAAATACCAAATACCACAGAACGTTTTTTCAAGGGTTGATCATTGTGCAAACATATAGTTCTCATATTCTCTTCATTAATTATCTTTCAACTTTCATACTTTGATTAATTTTTGGCAGTGAAAATATCACATCTACAATCCAAATACCAAACTGCTACTTCATACATATCTGTCAGAGTTCTGAAAATGAAGAGAAGGTAACGGAGTTCTAATTGGTGAAGAACGCGGAGTTCTTCATTAATCCACAAGAGATAGACGAATTGATAAAGTCGGGAGTTGATGTAGGATCGCACAATCCAGAAGGACTTTAAAAACTACATCAGTCATCAGGGAGTTGGTGTAGGAGCACAAAATCCAAGAGAGTTGTGGGAATTGTAGTCAGGAGGCTAGAAAGTTCGCGTTGTCTTCTTGTCTGGCGGATTGTAAGTTCAATCGTTTATAGTGGATTTTGACAGTGAAGTATCCGGAGTTTTTACCCAATTAGGGTTCTCCATGATCATATCGTGCGTTATTTACTACTTTATTTATTGTTTTATATTTTGTGGTATTCAAACATAGGATAATTGAATTGTTTGCATAACCATCTAGAGATAATTAATT
This sequence comes from Fraxinus sp. 1973-6204, assembly GCA_903798365.1. Lineage (NCBI taxonomy): Eukaryota > Viridiplantae > Streptophyta > Magnoliopsida > Lamiales > Oleaceae > Fraxinus > Fraxinus sp. 1973-6204. The sequence continues at coordinate 31,498 of CAIGRR010298422.1, read as the reverse complement.
AGTGACTTGTTGCTGGTTAATTATAATTTTTAAATTCCGCATTTACACTTATTCATCTCCTCTAGGTGTAGTTTGGGTCGAATCTCGTTATTTCAAGAAATAAAAAATTCAGGACGGATTAGGAAAGTTCGAAGTAGGTACCATATTCTCCGTCCCTACCGCGGATTACCCCACCAATTTTGGGGCAGGACCATGCAAGGTAGGTTGAGAGCATGGAATTTAGTGGAAAAAAGAAGTATATAAATTAAAAATGCATAATTTTGTGCAAATATTAAAATGGAAAAAAACTATATAAAAATGTAGTAAAAATATTCAAGTGAATGTTCATTGAGTGATGGATAAAAGAAAGAGAAAAAAAATATTTTTTAAGACAAAAATCGAATGGGATAATTGTAACCATAATCTCAAACCTTTTAAATATTTGCATGTTGTACCCTAATTTTTCATTTATTGCACCCGTAGCCTCAAACTTCAAAATTTCAAATTGTGTGTAGCTTGAGGACAAATGAATGATTTTTATCCAAATTGCCACCAATTGACTAAAAAATAATTTTTACCATTTTTTAGTCAATTTTAAGAGGAAAAAAAATCATCAAGTATTATGTTGTTTTCATTTATGGATATCTTGGTTTATTTAGCCTTCGTTTATGAAGAATTTATAAATAAATAGAATTGAGAAGCGATAGTGTTTATAGGTCTATTAAAATGTACGATTGAAAATTAAGTTTGACTATTTATAAATTATTTGTGATGGAATATTTGTCAATATTTTAAGTAAAAAATGTTTTTGTTAAGGTGGTTATATTCAGGCTACATTTTTTTAAATATATAAATATACCACATTTTAAGTATACTAAATGGTATTAACATTTATTCATTATCATATTTATATTTTTAACTTTTTTCTTGATTACATTCTTATTATTATCCTTTCATTAATTGTTAGATCTTGTCCTTAATCAGGATTTTCATCCAAAAATATTGTTGACGTGCTTTAAAATGGGGATCAAATATTTAATCGCATTTCTACAGTATTATTTGTTTTGTTTATCCAAAAATACAATGAGCAAATGAGTCTTTCTATTCTATCTCAAGGAATTTTTTTGAGAAAAAAACATAATTAGGAATAATTTGTGTTAGTTTAAGAATAAGAATGCGATGAAAAAAGTTTGAGATATAAATAAAATAATGTGTAATGTTTGACACACATTTTCATTCTCATTTTTTTTTTCTCTTTTTTTCATTTCAACCACACATTCTTCAAATAGAATAATATTACACACAAATCTAAATTTTTTTATTACTTTTCAACCACACATCCTTCTATCAATCACTATTCCAGAATTCATTTTCTTTTCAAAATGAGTGTCAAACACAAGCATAAGTCTAGTTATTAATATTCTCTAGTGCAAATACATTTAGGGGGATGTATTCAATTGTGATTTTTGAAAATTTTGTTAAGACATTTTTTAAGTGATGACTTACGTGGATTTCATGGATTTTTTTAGAGATTTGTATGGAATTAGTGGAAGTCTTTTGTAGATTTTTATAAACTTTTATTTTAAGACTTTTAGAAACTTTTTTAAAATTCAAATTTTTTTTGAAAACTTTCATTTGAGATAGAATTTATGTGAATGTAGTGAAATATTATGAAATTATCATATACGATATAATGCTTCTCACCATTCCCCCTTCTCCTATCTTTTCCCCCGATATAATAAAAAAATATTTTAAAAAGAATAAAAATTTAAGACATTAATTAAATAAATAAATAATTATTATATATATAAATAAATTTAATATTTAGCATTATTAATATAATTACCTTTAAGAAATAATTAAAAGATTTAAATTTAAATTTAATTATCAATTAGTCTATATAAATTTTATAATTTAATTAAAAATAAATATTTTTCAAAAAAAATGAATGAAAAAAGAAAAAAAAAGTTATAGGACTACAATTTAATTCTTTCATAAACAATATAAATAAATAATAAGAGAGAGAGAGAGAGAGAGAGAGAGAGAGAGAGAGAGTAGAAACGAATACAATTAATAGAAAAAAATAAATTTTAATCATAACTTTAATTAGAGAGAGAGAGAGAGAGAGAGAGAGAGAGAGAGAGAGAGAGAGAGAGAGAGAGAGAGAATAAAAATATAAACTAATATAATCTATAGAAAAAAATAAATTTTAATCATAACTTTAATGTTCATGGAAGAGAAAAAGAAAGAGAAATATTGAAAAAAACAAATATTAATTTCTTTTTTTTTTTATGTGAAAGTCTCTCAAAATTTTGTGATTAATAAGAGACAAATTTTGAGATTTTATTTTAATACTTTCTGCTTAAAAGTTAGTACCATAGAAACTTTTATAAAAGTCTCTAAAAATTATAAAAATTTGAATACCCTAAAATTTATAGAGACTTTTAAAAAATTTTAATTGAATACACTGGGACTTTTAGAGACTTTTTAAAAATTTATAAAGTCTCAATTGAATACTTTTACAGAGTTTCCAAAAGACTACATTGAATACCTCAAAACTTTTTAAATCTCAAAAAGTCATTCACAATTGAATAATTCCCCCTTAATCTTTTTTGTTACCACAATCTAATGTAACATGTAAAATATAATATTACAAATTACGATAAATAAAAATATAAACACCCTATACACAAGGTGCATTTAGTAAATGTTCCTATTATTTTGTAATTTTTTCACTGGGTCATGCCACATATTCAAATCCAACTAAGAGCTAATTAATCAAGAGTCGATTCTAAACTTGACCCATGGATAGTCATCTAGATAACATGCATATTTTTATTAGGACAATAGCGTCTCTATTTGTAAAAATAGAATAAATTTGATATCATATAAAGATTTGGTTCTATCTTTTATAGGACCATCTCAAATTGATTAATACTTTTATATTGAATGTTAGTCGGATTAGTCAATATTTATAAATTTCGATGTAACGATAAGATGTTATTTGTAACAAGTTTTGGCTTAGTTAATTGGTCATATTTTATTCATGATTAATTGAATTGGTATCAGTCTGGATACGACAGAATCATTCTCTTAGATCGAATGCTTATTCGACATGGGTTCCCTTAATATTTAACATCCGTAATGTTTAACACCGGTACGTATTTATAAAAATATATTTTATGTTGAAAATCATGTTGCCTATCATAATCGTTTGAAATAATTAACTCTTACGACTTATATAAGTTACGACAAGCACTATAATAAATAAAAATTTCATATAAACTTTAAAATTAATATAAATTAAATAATTGCCTATTTTCTAAAAAGTAAGGGGGTTGTTCTCTTTGCTATTTTTATCCCGTTTTCTGTTTTTGATTTTTCAAAACAGTGAAAACAGGTTTACCTACTTATTTTCAAAAAACGAATTTTCAAAAACGAGTTTAAAATTAAAAAAAAAAAAAAAAAACATAAAAAATGACGTTTTTGGTGTTTTCAGTTAAAACCAAGCCAAAATTTCCAAAACACGTTTTAGCTGTTTTCAGTTATGCCATCAATAAAAATCACCACCATCACCGCCTGCACCACACCGCCAAAACCATTGCTGGCGACTTCACAACCTAAAACCACCGTCGTCGCCACAGCCACAACAATAGAAGAAGTGGCGACGTCGCGACCCAAAACCACTGCCATCGCCACAGCCACAACAGCAGCAAAAGAAGTTTGCGACGCCACATCCAACCATTGCACACCACCACCGCACCCAAACCAACCATCGCATAAAAAAAGAGAGAGGAAGAAGCCGACGATTGCAAGGAGCGCCACTCGCTGCTCGTCGCGATAGCTCCGCCGTGGTCTTCGATGCCGATGGCCTTGCGATGGAGAGAGAGAGGGGAAGAAGATAACGAGTTTTCCAATTTTTTTATTTTTGAAAATAATTTTTCAAAATGATAAAAAGAACTCATTTTCAACAATTTCAAAATAAACACTCAAAATCCAAAATGAATTCAAAACAAAAAACTAAAACACGAAGAAAACAGTTCTTAATATTTTCACTCATCTAGCAATGGACTGCAAGCTAGTCTATACGTTGTGCTTTTTCTATTCTCCTCGCTACCTCTTCCTATTAAATTAGACAAAGATATGAAGAAACATGAGCTTGAATCGACACTTTCCTTCTACCATCTCGATCGACTGACATCTTCTATTTTCTTTCTCGAATCTTCTTCTCTGTCTCTCGATTCTCTTTTCTGAAAATGCTCATTCAAACTGCAAGAAAAAGTTTCCAATTATTCACTTGTGGGGTCCTCAAGCAAAATTGCAAGTGAAATCCAAATCTTTCTTCTATTTACTATTTTCCCACTGGTTTTTAAGATTTGTAAAAGGCCCACAAGAAAATCCCATAACACCACATATTTTTTTTCCCATTTGACTTGACCAATTAGCTTTCTTGACTTTGACCACAAGAGAGTGGGGTGTAACAATTGCAGTTTGATTTATAAAATTAAGGATACGCCTGATTTGTTGTTTTCAGTTTTTAAAACACCAAATATTTGTTTGATCTGACATTATCGAAAATGTATTTGAAAATAATTGTAAACTTATAATATAAAATTTAAAACTCATTTGTGAACACACTCAAAACGCGGGAAATAGGGTTTATACAAAATTTAAGTACATAAAATTTTAAAACTTAAAACTTTTTAAAAATTAAATTATAAAAAAATTAAATTCATAAATGAAAATAGAAAATAATAAATTCTAAAAATTAAAATTAAAATTTTGAAAATATCTTTAAAAATCTCAAAAACAAAATTCTAAATTTCTAAAACAATAAAAACTCTGAAAAAAAAATTTGAAAAATAAAAAATAAAAATTGTTTATCCTCTTAATGAATATTTACATAAAAATTATAAAAAAATACATTTAAATGAATACTGATAGAAATTTTCAGTCAACATCATTAATTTTTATTTTTGTTTTCCTATGTTTTGCTAACTCAATTTATTATTTATTTCTGTTTTAATTTTATAGCGAAAATCAACTTTAAAATGTATATTTTACTTAGTGACATATTAGTATAAAGATTGTGATGGTACTACTAACGATTGCGTGATTGTGTTTGTAGAGGTGATGATTAGCCATTGATTGTTGGTGGGTTGGAAAAGATGAACTGTTATTTTTTTTTAAAAAAAAAATTATTGTTATAATATGTTTTTAATTATTTTAAGTAGGATTAATTTGTACTTTTTACAAAGATTCGGGTTCTCGTTTCAGTTTCTCCTTTTATTTTTTGTTTTGTTATTTCTTCTTGTTTATTTAAATACGATATGTAAAATGGAAGAAATGACAAATTCGGCTACTTGATTAAAAGATTGGGAATAATTGTGCCAATAAAATTGATTAAGGGTATGTTTGTTACCTTTTTAAAAGTTGGGGACAAAGTAAAAAAATCGAAGTAAGAAAGATGTAAACTCAAAAAATGGCGTAAAGATAGTCATATTTTTGCAGGTTAATTTAAATAATTGTTTTGAATTATTGAATTCCAATGGGGGCATAACTGCATAAGTTTATGTAGATGACACCCTTAACTTTACGCACCATTCCTCAAGAAAGAAGATATCGCTTTGGGTGGGTGGGTGGGTGGGGGAGGGGGGCAATGCGCTTGAAAGGTTCTCAATCTCTTTTTTGTTGTATATGGATCCCAAAACTTTTACATTTGCTGCACTTAGGACTTTGCTTATGGGTTCTCGTTCAATTGATAGTTAGCAAGTCATATTAGTTTGGTGGAAATTAAAATTCGAATTTTAATTCAAGTCAAAGTTAATAATTAATTTTAATAATATATTTTATGAGATCTACAATTTTTTTTACTACACATTTCAACTTTTATAAAAATCTAGTAAAAATATAATTTTAATCCCCACTAAACATGAGCTAAATGGATAATTTTACCCTCACATTCAATTAAAATAAATAATAAACAAAAGAATTGAGAAATATTTTAAAAAATAACCTCTCATCCTTCCGATCGCCCCTTCTGTACCCCAAAATGCAATCATAAGAGAGATGGAAAAAATGGAGGTATTAGGGGGACACGTAGAAGGATGTGAGTCACGAGAAGAAAAGGGAAAGGAGCTCGAATGAGAGGAAAAGAAGGTTTGGAGCTAGCAGAAGTTGGTTGTTGAGTAAATGCTAGTACGAAAGAGTAACGTCGACAATTGGTGTAAAATTTGGAGTGTGATTTTTTATAATCTTTCTTTTTGCCTTTTCTTTATTTTTCCTCTTTTTTTTCTTTACTTATTTTTCACTAAATCAAGTGACTTTTAAATGTCTAAATGGATGAAAACTATATATTGTATATTGAAATAATATAACATCAAAATATAAGGATCCAAATATAACAAAAAAAGGTTGAATGCCTTCTTATTATTTTGAATAGATCGCGGATTCCGTTTGTAATTTTGTCTCTCTAAGATTTATACAATTCTTATTTGGATAATTCTTATTTTTCATGGCCTCCACTTCCCCATAACCACTCGTATCATTCACAATGTATTCCTATACATTTCTTCCTCCAAACCCGCCATTTGTATCCCACAAAAATTACTACTCTANCAAACCCGCCATTTGTATCCCACAAAAATTACTACTCTAATATAAATAATTATAATAATTCTCCAAGAATTCAAATTCACTTTTCTACTCTATTCTACTCATCAGCTCTATTAATTTCCAAGAAAAATAAGAATTTGGGTTCTTGCACAAGAAACCGATTCGGGGCAAGATGTTCTTTAAACCAAGAAAAGGAGGAAAAGATTTCTCAAGATGAAAATGGAGCACAATTTTCTTCCAAGAAAATTGATGCTGGTCTTGGCAATGGCTTCAGCAATTCATCTACCAGTTTCTTGACCTTTCTATGCCCCTTGCTAAAACTCTTTTCTGTAAGTATTTTATTTTTATAATAAGTATGAGTATTAAAGCCTAAGATCATGATAATTTTTAGCTGTGGTGCAATTAAGTTATTTCTTAATTGAAGTCCTTAATGTTGTGCTATCTTAATCCTAGTTTTCACATATTTTGGTCAAAAGTTTTCAAATTTTCGGTTTTCAAATTAAATGCTAGTCTTAAGAAGTTTCTGTGCAACCTAGTGTCTAACCCATTGTTGCAATCTCCACTACATGGAATTTAAGGTCACAAATGTTATGTTGAGTTTTGGTAGGATTTTGCTGTGTACACCACACAATGGGGGTGCCACGATTTTTTTTTTATTGGGCGTGAGCCCCCGATTGTGAGGGGTTTGTCAACTCCCGGTGTACACATTTCCAAACCCCTTTTGATATATCTTCTGCCATTTAGTACGTTTGGCGTCTTCTTGCAGGCTGGAGATCCCTCTCGGGAACGGAACTACCTACTGGAGGTATTGCACACTTGTTATCAATACTCATTTTAATCACCAAGTGAAAAAGTACTTTTCATTTATTCTTATAACATAAGAGAAGAGAAAAATAAGGAGAAAGAAGTTATGAATATTCTGATATGAATTATTTTGCCTATATGGTGTATATGTCCTTACATGGTACCCTGGATAAATCATCTGATGAAGCTAATATCTATGAAAAATTCTAGTTTTTAGAGCTAAAGAAGTTTGTCAATTTGACGCTAGTTTGAATTATACCTCAAGTGTGTTCAGCTGTAAATAAGGGGGCTAAGAAAAGCTTTTGTACCTAATTGTGCACTACTCATTTGTTTTCAACTTTTCATACTCCTAATATAGTCAATGTGGTACAAGTATGTTTATTTATTCAAGATACTGTGTAAGACAAAATTTAAATAAATAATCTCAACATAAGCATTTAGATGACGTGGTTCAAATGGCATAATGGCACGCAAAGATACTGATATCAAATCTTTTCACTGCCTATTACGTAAAAATTATGCATGTCAAGAAAATGAAACTGGCATGCAAGTTTGTGGGCAACTTGAAACAAAGCTTAAAAAAATAGATATCTCCTCTCTCTGTTACCTCATGCTATGAATGAGATGGTTCAACTTGCAAGGAGTCTTGTTTCTCCCATTTTGTGGCTTAGTCACTACCACATTTATTGCTAGAAGGATTTGTTAGGACTTAGGATGCACTGAGAAAGGGCTACTTCAATTACATCCATCTCATGTGATATTTGGATGAGTGGTTTAGGAAGTATTTAGATGGAGTGTCCTTATTTCAAAATCTCACTGCCATTTTGATCATTCAAATCTTCTTTTCATGCTTCCCCTACTTGACTAAAAGAGTCTGCACCATTTCTAGTGGATTGCTGAGGAAAAACACTGATCTGTCACTATCCGGTCCAATTGGTTTAAACTTTCAATGATTTCAGCAGTTTAATTAAATGCACTTTAGAGACTTTTGTTTCTTTTCATTTTAGATTATATGTTTTCCCGTATGCCTGAGACTTGTTTGTTGATCAGGAAACGACATCGTCGTTAGCTTCTTTGGCAAGGCTTCCATGGGGATCAAGATCACAGTATGATAGTTTAAGCAGCCAAAAGAAAGTAGATCCTCCACTGCGTTTGCAACTCTTTGAATTTGGTGAGTCATTGATTATGTAACTAAGATAATATCCTTCTGTTCTTATATATCATTTCTGTAATACTAGTCGACATTAAATGTGCATTGTACATTATTATGAAATACTTTATAAGAGCTGTAAAAATAATATTTGAATATGCGTGAATGTTAATTAATTTAGAATTAATACCAGAGAATATATACGTGACAAATAATGTTAAATCATTTATTTAATTTACAATTCAATAAAACGGGATGATAATTAGCATACATGGACGTGAATAATGAAATGCATTATTGAATGTGAAATTTTAATTAACTTATAATTAGTATTAATAACACTGAAATACATAAATGAAGATGAATATTAATCAAATGAATATGAATGTTAATTAATTGAGAATTAATAAGAGGAAATTCATACATTAATGGTAACTAAATGATTAAATAAATTAAATACATATCGAAAATAAAAAATAAGGTATTATTGAAATAATTGAATTATAGTAGGGCTAAAATGGTCAAAAAAACATTCACTTGATGTGATATTTAATTCCAATAATAAGTAAAATGGGATGTTATACATAGACGTGAATAATGAAATGCATTATTTTATGTGAAATTCTAATTAGAATTAGTAACACTGAAATACATAAATGAAAATGAATATTAATTAAATGAATGTGAATTTTAAATAATTGAGAATTAATAATATGGAATTCTTACATTAATGAAAGCACACAGGTGAAATGAATATGTCAAGTGTACATGTATATTGATGATAACTAAATTGTTAAATAAATTAAATACATATTGCTAAGAATAATTAGTGAGTCTTGATTCACTTATAAGTGACTTAGATAACACAGTAAATGGAAAAGATAAATTGTCACATGGAACACTGGAATAGAACGTAATCTTTCAGCCATTATTGCTTTGATCTTGGAGTTAAAGATTGTAGGGATTGTCAACAGAGGCATGCCCATTTTGCAGGAGGGTTCGAGAAGCCATAACCGAGCTTGATCTTTCAGTAGAGGTGTGTTAACGTCTACGTTCGCATAGCATCTTTCCTTATTTTTCATTAATAATACTTTGCAGACATCTCTCAACTTCAGCAAATTATAGTATATATTTCTTGAAATAAGTTAAGGACCAGGGCGGTTTTAAGTTGGTTTACTCTTTCAACAAGCACCCTTAGTTGTGGACCATATATATATGTAGCTTTAGATTGGATCCCTTGCATAAGGTTTTATCACAGAGGTTGCCAAATTTGAGTAGACCTTTTTTTCTGCTTAAGCTGTCGGATAGGTAGAGATGTGTAAGAAATATGTATGGTAGTTGTTAATAAAGTATGAGCACCCAGGCTCCAAACAACAGTTAGGGTGAGATTTGTGCATATTTATACTTATTATAATCAACCGAAAGAGAAACGTAAACAGAAATTTCCCCCGTCTGCTTCAGTTAGACATGAACCGTGCAAAAAATGCTTCTACACTGGATCTGGTGAACACTTATTTTAAGTTTTCATCAGGTTCTATAGCTTCCAAGTCTTAGTCATCTGTAAATTGGCTCAGGAGGATAAGTTACCTTTGGAGGTGACTTCTTAGAATAATGAAAGAAAGGCCAGAGGGTGACTCCTTATTTTCCTCTTTAAGAATATGATGTTACTTATGAATTTGAAATGCTACAGTCTACTCTATGAGTTGCAGGAAATTGTCTAGAGAAATATATAGTGATTGATGATACATGTAATCTGGTCTTGGGAAACCATCATTCTTGTGGTAGATGATGGTTTGTTGCTGATATCTTTCAGGAACTAGAAGATTTTACTAGCTAACTCCCTGTGATGCAAGTAGTCGTAGTATCTTACCCACAAAGTATTATAGGTTTATCTTGGAACACAAAGCTGCAGGTTAGATAATCAAGTTGAATGTTCCATATTTCTTCCTGAGTTGATGACAGATTTTGATCCATACAAGTTTAAGGTGTAAACATCGATCTCAAAGTATGCATTGGATCTATGTCAGCTCTGATATACCACATTTGTTTCAGATATGTGATACACTTCAAGCTTCAAAGTGGCAGAGAAGTGAAATAAAATATATGGTTATATACTTCCCAATATATAAACAAGGAAGGAAATAAGTAATCTGATTTAAGCTGCCATTTTGCAGTTCCATAAATTTTTCTCTCATGGATGGGATTACAAAATTAACAATAAATCATTAAAATCACTTTCATTTCAGATATGTGATGATGGTGCTATCTTACAACTTCTCGAGTGACAGAAGGGATAACTAGAAAATCTAGTGCCTGAATAGCAACACTGTAGAAGATTCTCAAATTGCAAAGTTCATTTTGAGGCATATTCTTTTAATGATATTCTCTAACAGATTCTCGTGGCTTTGTGAAGATAGGACTTCAATCTACTTAATTGGTTGCATATCCTTAAACTTGATCGATTTAGCCTCTTTTGGCCAATTTATAAATGATTTATAAATGGTCAAACTTCGTTTTCAACCACACATTCCAATTGACCTATAAGTACTATTCACTTATTCATTGCTCATTTCTATATATTTATAAATTAAGCCATTTATATATTTTTCCCTAACAGAGGCTTAACTTTTAGGTTTTTCTGTGGAACATCTTAATCAGAACCTAGTTTCTTACTCAAACAAATCTCATCGAGCCGTTTTAGGGTTTCTGCCTCGCACTTCTGTCATAATTAAGTTTTTACTTAATGTAATTTCATGGAGTCAGTCTATTAGCCGCATGAGCTGATCAGTTGTTCACCATATGAGTTCCCCAAAAATTGGAGTCTTCATGCTTAGTCTGATGTGGAACATCATTAATTCCTGCAGTGATAACCTAATTAAGTTGTAGTACTATGAAATTTTGTGTTTATCGACAAACAATTTTTCATTAGTTTTTTACTTTGTTTTCTGACTCAAAGTCTATATGGTTTGCAGATCTATCCATGCCCAAAGGGTTCAGTGAGACACAGGGAAATGGTTAGAAGACTAGGTGGCAGAGAACAGTAAGTAATGTTATCTTTGAATATCAGTATGAAGCTATACTTATGAGTGATGACAAAGACTGCCAACCTACGTATTTCTTATAATGATATATACTGACCTATGAGTACTAATCGACAAAACAAAAGCAATGAATACTTCCATGTCATGACATTCTTTTCCTTTATTCATTTTCATTATCGATGATCATTTCCATGAAAATGGTGACATACACTCACAATTCTGAAATTGCATGATCAACTTTGAGGTTCTTTTAATACGCAACACCAGAATAAATTTTATGTCCTTGTATTTACCTTGTCCAACATAGATCCAAAAGCCAACAGATGAGGTCTTTCGGTAATGCAATTATCTATCACCCTTCACAGTTTGATGTTCCTTTCACTTTGTGATCTTTTGTAGGTTTCCTTTCCTTTTTGACCCCAATACTGGAATTTCTATGTATGAAAGCAGTAAGTAAGAAGCTGATCTTCCCTTCCACCACTTATTGTATCTAACATGTTCCAAATATGAACGTTTTCCTTAATCTCTATGGAATTAAACAAATAATATCGTTCGTGAGCTCCCAAAAATAGTTTAAATTTCACAAAAAGACAGATGCTTGTTGAGTAGAGCCCCAAACAAGAAGTTTCTGAATAATGAGGATGTTGTTTACAATGTACTTTATTACTTTAATATCATGCCCACATATGGAAGTAACTTTTTATTTTCCATGAGGATCAAGTTTCTAACACATTGTGACACATTTCTGCCTTTTAACTTCTTAGTGAATGTTTAGGAGAAATTATAATTTCCTTATAATGTGAAGTCAAAGTCAATGTTAATTTTAATTATACATTCACAACTACTACCCACTGATTATCCACGCATTTCATGGTACCCATTACTCCTCCTCATTATAATTTCTCCCAAACAAGCACTTAGTCTCAAGTAGCAGCATCTTGGGATTTCTTTAATGATTGTATAAAACATTCTTTTATATTCTTGTCATGTATTGTTTGACAATTTGAATATTTTTCGTAGGTGACATTGTTAAATACTTATTTCAACAATATGGTGAAGAAAGGGGTCCCTCATTTGGCCTCTTGGAAAGGTATTTTATTTCTAATCTTGTTTAGGTTTTCAATGTATTCTGCAATTTCAGAAGCTAAGGGATGTGTTGACAAATGAAAAATTCATATAATTAGATTCAATCGTCTGAAACCTTTCACTTTTCACTCTTAGAAAGTACTTTTGAAATGATTTTTGTTAAAAAGGTCACAATGAGCATGTTCACACTACAAATCAGCAATATACTGTTTCATTGTCAGAGTCAAGTGTTGTTTGACAAATTTGTGTAGTCTCAAGAAATTCCTGTTGGTTTTTCTCCGTGTACCATTAACATCATTTCTGTCTAGGAAGAGTTTCAGGATGATTAATATTCATTTACCAAGAAATTAACAGAAACATTTTCATGTAAACACTTTTTAATCTTTTTTACCGCTATGCTCGAACCTATGGCTCAATATGAAGAACCATTTAGAGAAACTCCAAAAAGAATTAGTCTTGAATGACCATTAGTGGTCTTGATACCAGTTTTTACTTATCACTTATGAAATTTTGTTTTGTTTGGAGAGCCTTGTAAAGATGTAGAAAACTATGACAGAGAACACAATGAATGAGAATGAGAGTTGTAGAAAAAGGGGAAAGAGAAGGAGAAGAAACGATAGAGAATATAAAGAAATTAGAGGTAGAAAATTTGAGTTTATTCAATAATCAAGTTTAACATAAAGATCCTCTTTATATAGAGTTTAAATAAACCTAATTTAAGTAGGAAAATAACTAAAGACATAAAATAAAATCCTAATTTAAGTCAAACTAGAAACTATAATAAACTAAAATGGGCTAATCTAAATCAGACTATAATTATTCCTAATCAAGTAAGATTATCTATTCCTCTTTTATTAATTCCCCAGCACTAAATATACTATGGGACTAATAGAATGCTTGGCTGAGCTTAAAAAGTTTACATATAAGTAAATGCGTAAGTTTTAAGTAAATAATTTTGTTATGGGTCAAAGATAGAAGGTAGAACTAAGTGTTTTGCAATTTCTAATAGTAGGATAAGAGTCTTTTAAATATTTTTATTTTTACTTAAAAGTAAGGAAAAAGTAACACATCCCAACATGTTTTAGAACGTTTAATTTTTCTTAAGCTTGGCCGAACATGCCACTTGTGATCTGCTTTGAATCACTTCTTCAATACCAATAGTCCTGCTGTATGTGACGCCTAGCAAGGGCTATAGGGCTTTGACAAGGTGGAGATTTCAAGGCCCAAATCATCTGGATTGTCTGTTCGTCAGTTTCTTAATTGAAATTAGTGCATTTGGAAGTGGAGAGGGGATTAAGTTTTATAATCAAAAGAGAGAGAGTGTGGTTTTTCAATCTAACTTTCATCTGGGGCAAGTCCTCAACTTGTGAATTTATATATTTGTGACTGCTGCTAGTTTATAGCATAGTGCACTTACATCTAAATAGTCATTTGGTCTATACCAACTCGTATACCTTTCAGGAATGTTTGCTAAAGTGGACTTGACAACACTTGTCGATAGGAAGAAAAGAAACTAAGCATATATGTATTGTAATGTCAAGTCTTATCTAATACTACATAGTATGTACCAACTTAACATTCATGCACCTTTTACTTTATTGTCTCGTTACTAAATCATTTTTGCTTATGCAGCACCTTGGTCACTGGATGGGTGCCAACTCTACTTCGAGCAGGAAGAGGAATGACGTTTTGGGAAAATTCCACCAAAGAACCACCTCCAAGAAAATTGGAACTTTTCTCATTCGAAAACAATCCTGTAAGATACTGATTTAAATGTTGTTTCTGATGTTTCTTTTACTTATTCTAGTAAATTGGAACTGCATCAATGAAAATTAAAAGGTGAAAGTCTCCAACAAAATTGCTGAAAAGAAGCATGAAAGAATGTCAAGTAACTGATGACATGCTGTACTAAAGTAGGGCGCTGTTATTAACTTATTTGTAATCCATATAAAATGGAGAAACACGAGCTAAATCTTCTCAGATTTCTTTGCTCGGTTCCCTTGCTGGAAATATATGTGTCGAGGTAAACTCTTTTACTAATTGAATTTAAAGCTGTAGTAACTAGTTTAAGTAATCTTTACGTATATTTCACGAGTACAGAGCCACAGGGAAACGGTCCTCTCTTTAACACGAGATAGTAATTTTCTCCCCCTTTTCTTTATTTTTCAACAAAAGCAGATATAGTGATCTATCTCCTTTCTAGCAGCGATATGTTTAATACACATGCAGACCACAGTCTAAAACTAGGATTTTGCATGATTAGTTCTAATCTATGTATGATATTATTAAAGCAGATATGCAAACTCAAATTGTTGATAAAAAAGAGGGGGATAATTTTCCTCTTAGGGGGGGCAGTATTATTAAGTTGGTTAGCATGACATGATATGAAACTTTCTTTTTTCTAATTAAAGCACGTGACATGAGATAGGGAGCTATGCCTGACCTATCATAAGCAGAAATGAAACGAACATCTTGAGAGAGAGAGAGAGAGAGAGAGAGAGAGAGAGAGAGGGGGTGGGGGGGGGGGGGGGGGGGG
>CAIGRR010298422.1:0-16252 GCA_903798365.1 Fraxinus sp. 1973-6204 | reverse complement strand
GGGGGGGGGGGGGGGGGGGGTTGGACTTGAACTTCCATGGGCACTACAGAAGGAGCCCAAGAACATGGGTACAAACCATGGGAAACCTACTAGTGGTCCCAAGCATAGTTGTACCATTACAGACATAACTAAAAAATGAAAAGAGGAAATTAAATACAAATCAACTTTGATAAAATAAATGACGTTGCTTTTTATTTTTTTGTACCTATTTTGTTTATTTGATTTTCTTGGCCTAAGAGATTAGCCCACCAATTTGACCAAATCTCCAGTGAAATTAATTGCATAGTTGCATGGAAAAGTCATCTTGATAGCTATATGCATTAATGTCATTGTTGAGTGTTCCTTTTTTCTCAGATTGCTTAAATGCAAGACGCTCCAAAACAATTCATGAGCTTTATTCTATTTAATATCATCGGAATACAAAACCTAATTTAAACAGTAAACTTGAATATCCATAACGGAAGTATCGTGCCATAGAATGAGTTCTTCAGTGAAATTGATGCATTTTCTTATACTTCACTTACTTTCACAGTATGCACGAATAGTGCGTGAAGCACTTTGTGAGTTGGAGCTTCCATACATACTTCAAAGTGTGGGTGAAGGGTCGGGACGCACAAAGCAACTTCTTGATATGTGTGGATCGGAGCAGGTCAGCTTTTAATGATTTGTAGATTTACATTAAAAAGTTAGAAGAAAAAGTTGAGAGGTTGTGTGTCTTTGATTTTTCAAAAACTTTGTTGCAAGGTGCCTCACATACCATGGGAACTAATGGGAAACATTTGTGAATGACTAGTTTTTGAGATCAAAATACCCCATTGACTATGGCTAGGAGATTCTTGCCTTGTATGCATCTAAATTTAGTATGCTAGTCTCACAATCTCTTTTTTAATGTCGGCAAGATTTGGGTTACCCTTTTGCTCCTTACCATCTTATGCCTGTAAAATGCTATTAGTTACCCCGTTGCCGTTGCCGTTGCCCTTATCAACTCCAACTGTTTGGTTCCTTGAATTGTTTTAACATTGCTGAGTATTTAAAAATCGGAAAGTTGCATGCTGTAAAACGTAGAGAAGCACTGAGAAGGGATCAGAATAAGAGTAATCAGATGAGATTTGGAGCCAGTTTTAACAAGATTATTGTACGACGAAATATTCGTAGTAGGTTAATCATTAGCGTAAAGCTCTATCAAATCCAATGACATGAATCTGAATAAACATGACCTGTCATAGTTTGTAGAATCTAGTTGCTTTACATTTTCCAGTACATCTAGAAATGAGCCGAATGGAGTGGATAAAGTGTGTATAGCTGAATCCAAATTAATTGAGAACAAGGCTTAGTTTGTTGTTGCTGTATGGATGAAAATTAACTATTTCCAGGATTAAAGTTGTGAAGTGGTGTTACGCTGCAGGTTCCTTACCTTGTTGACCCCAACACTGGTACACAAATTGGAGATTACAAGAAGATTATATTGTATTTGTTTCAGACATATTCTTTTTCCACCACGTAACTGATTAAAAGCTCCAGCAGTGCAGCCACTGGTGATGTAGAAAAAGATGGAGTTGTAGAAAATGAGAGAAGGGCTTTTCTGGGCTGTGGCTTCCATTAATACCTTTATTTCATAACACTGCTGAGTATACAAAAATTTTATATGAATGGATCATCTGGTTTAAATCTTGAAGTGTTAAGTTGGAGAGGAAAGTTATTTAGTTATTAATGTCTGACATCGGTACCTTAAATTCCGTATGCTAAGACCTTGAATTCCTATACTATTCTATTACGATTTTTGTATCGGGTGCACGGTAGATTTCTATTTTTAGTTTAAAGGCTTAACGAGTTGAATGCTCATATGTTATAGAGTTAAAAGTGAGAGTGATCCATATAGGTTGGATTCTTACTAGAATAGTTCGAGTACTCATAAGTTCAATATCATTCATGTCCGCTAGCTTTGATAGTAATGGCTGGGGAACGATTTCGAGCTGGAGTCTGACCGTGCTGGTCATGTGCAATTATAGCAAATATAAAATATTATAGTAATATTTGAATCAATGGGTACCCGATGTGTTTGTGTTAGTGATTTTAGGCTGATTCGATCTAGTCTCACTTTCATCCAAGCATAGATCAAATTCTTTTTCAAATAGGCGTACTCGATTGCCATGTAGACTCGTCAATACTGCAAGTTGACCTCGGCCAAGCATATATAACTTGTTTATTTTTTATTTCTTTTCTTCTCTTAAAATTTAAGACATAATTGGAAAGAAGAAATGTTCTTTTTAAGTGAAGCTAGGTTATTTCGATCCAATTTTTTAATGGACAAAGTCGTCTCAGTTGTGACTATCTTGCTCGAATTGACACTTCTACAAAATCGAAATAATTAAATTAAGTCTCTATTTGACCGCCATTATTTTAAAATTTTACTCTACATATTCATTTTCAACAGCACATTCAAGCGTTAAAATATTATGTACTTAAATTCAAAACTTTTATCTATTTTTTAACTACACACTCTCAAAAAATTTACTATTCAAAACTTATTTTTGTCAAATAATGCCATCAAACAGATGCTAAAACGAAAATCATATGCATCATTGGTTAATAATTATTAGTTGCACCTTATGTCAAAAATTTAAATAAGGCAAGCTGAAACAACTTGCATGTTAAGCAATGGTAGTTGTACATTTCTCAGTCAAATAGGTTGTCCGAACCTTCCATGACTCAAACCATCCTGGTCAGATATGCCGTCCAGGTCCAAGTGGGAACACAAATTTCCAAAATTAGGGTCCCAAATTCCATTAAAAAATTAAATTAACCTTTAACAAAATCCTTTTACTATTTTTATTATTTAAGTAGTATTATTGCACCAAATTTTTGTGAATGTTCGCCAATTCAAAATGGAAAAATCTATTAAGAGCATGTTTGGTACCGATTAAAATCTAATTAAAATTGAAAATATAGTCGTTATTGGATCTCGCTCATCTAATAAAAATCAACAATAACAACTGATTTTTCAATTTTAATCCGATTTTAATCTCTACCAAACGGGCTCTAAAACTTAAAATGTCAAAACCCGTGAGTTCATATACTGATCTTCCAAGGGCGAATTATACGTTCTAACTGCGATAATCTAATTAAATTACCAAGTAAAAGGGATTAACTACATTGATAATAAAACTTTCAAAACATTTCAATTAAGTCACCGATTTAGAAAGTCGCATCGAGTAATTATCAAAGTATCACTTAGTTATTAGACAAATTTAATGATGTGTATAAGCTAAAAATGACACTTCATGCAATTTTGGTTTATATTACTCATTTGAACTTTTCATATTAAGCCCTTGTTTTATAGAGATTAAAATTAGATTTTCAATAAATTTTGATAGAAGTTGATGAAATGCGTTGTAGAAAGGTTGGGACCAATAAAATATATGGTTAATATTGATTATTTAACTTTGATTTAGAATAATAATATATAGTGCCTGTGGTACTACGACACCAATTTAGATAACGTGATGTAATAAACTCGAAGAGATGCGCAATTAAATTAGTCTTTTAATTGCACCTCTAATTTAATTTCAGTTAGTACCACATAAACTGATATTTTAATACATGCTAAATAGCATTGTTTATTCACTTATTCCATACTCATTTTTATCAATTTATAAATTAACATGTTTATAAATTCTTCCCAAACGAGGATTATTATTCCATCTTTACATTATATCTATAAAACCGTTGTATAATAATATAGTTAGATTGATAATTCTTTTTCGACAACACATTTTTTTACTACATATTCTCT
Source organism: Fraxinus sp. 1973-6204 (assembly GCA_903798365.1). Lineage (NCBI taxonomy): Eukaryota > Viridiplantae > Streptophyta > Magnoliopsida > Lamiales > Oleaceae > Fraxinus > Fraxinus sp. 1973-6204. The sequence goes on along the minus strand of CAIGRR010298422.1, from coordinate 12,459 downwards.
AAAGGAAAAATATATCCCAAACAATATCTTAAGTTTGAGATTATAAGTTGAGAATTCGAAATATATATTTAAAAAAAGAGCTATGAATTCAGAGTGTGTTTGGTAGAGATTAAAATCAGATTAAAATTGAAAAATTAGTCGTTATTATTGACTTTTATTAGATGAGTGGGACCCAATAACGACCATATTTTCAATTTTAATTGGATTTTGACCTCTCCCAAACAGGCTCTCAATAAAATGGGTTTTAAAATAAAGTTTAATCAACTTAAAATTTTTTAAAAAAAAACTTTACCAAATTCGAATATTTTTTTTTTTCCAAACAAGAACGGAATGTATGTATTTAGAGTCGGCTTGAGCCCATTATTGTGCTAAAATGCACTTTAAAATAGTGATTTGATAGAGAATATGTGATTAGAAAATAAAGAAAAATTTTGAATTTACATGGAATATTATTTTATTGAAGAATGTGTGGTGAAAATAAAAGGGATGAAAATATATTTTAAAAATAATGGGACCAAACAAGGGCTTAGATCAGATTGTAACTTTTTGGCCTTATTTGATAATCATTATTTAGATAAAATGGAGTTTTAAATAGTGATCTTTCGAAAATGCGTGATTAAAGATTAGAAAATATTTTAAATTTACATATAAAATATTTTAATGTATGAATATATAATTTAAAATGAGTACATAAAAAAATTTGAAATCTTCATAGTCAAATAAAAACTTTTATGTGCATGAGCTATTGAGTTCATTGTTATAATAATTTACGCGGCTGATAACAAAAACCTTTTTACTATTGAGAACTTGTTTCATCTTCATTTTTTCAAAATATATTTTTTTCTTTTTTTTTTCAATTATACGTTCTTCAATAAAATAATATTACACATAACTCAACAATTTTTCCTTCACTTTTAATAGCACATTCTCCATTAATCAACTATTTTAAAATGCAATATACATGTCCTCAGCAAATAAATATAACTTCTATTCGGCGTATCACCGCACCCTCTCTCTCTCCTCGTTTCCTCTGTTTTCCCCATTTTCAAAAGTTCAAACGCTCAATTTCAAATCTCCATCTCTCTCGTACGAACCCTAATTTTATGTAATCTATACATATACATAAAAATATCTCTTGATCTCCTCTGAAACTATTGGATCTGCTGCGGTTTGTGCACCGATCTCGTGGTTTTTGGTACTACTGTATTGTCTATTGAATCCGAGCCGTTGATCTGGGAGTAGAGAGAGAGGATTGAATAGGAATCGAATTGATGGATGCGATCGAGGAATTGTCTCAGCTCGCTAATTCCATGCGGCAAGCAGCAGCTTTGCTTGCCGACGAAGATGTTGATGAAACGTCGTCTTCTAGGCGTCCCTCCACTTTTCTCAATGTTGTTGCTCTCGGCAACACTGTACGTCATTTTTTTATTTACTTGTTTGGGTATTTTGATAGATAGGATTACTGTTTTTTTTTCCGGTTTTATTGTTTAGATCTCTGGAGGTAGCTGTTTTTTTTGGATCTGATAATTTTGGTCTCTTTCGAATTAGAATTAAAATTGCATTTTCTTTTGTGTGATGTGTGTAAAGTTGTTTATTTGGGTTTGTTTTGTAATTTGGTTATATGGTGTGATGTATTGTAAGTTGACAGTGGTTTTGAATTGTTTCTGTCACGATTGGTCAATAATGATGAAATAGATCATAAACTTTTGTAGTTGTCTTGGATTGAGTAGATTGAGATTTTTTCCATGCTATAGAAATGTATAGTGATTACAGCATATCGAGCAAGAATAGTATGCACATTGTGCTTCTCCAAGATCGCACAGTACTCACGTATGGTATTGCCCTTGAAAAATAATCAAGTGCATCTCAGCATTGTTGCTTAAGTTTTTTATTTGGATGCTAACAGTTATCAGTGAACTCCAGCTAAATGAAAAACGAGCATGGGTTTAATTTTTCAAATGAGTTGATTCCAGACTCACAGTTGAGCTATGTGCATAAATTAGGTACAAAACACAAGAAAATATGAGTCACTGGGATGTAGATTACCAGCTGTATTATAGATCTACCGAACTTCATTTCTAGAGTTCTTAATTTACTCCAATCAGAATTATTTTGAATAAAAACTGAAGACCTCTTCTGCACCAAGAGACAATAGTGTGGAACCATCTGCAAACAAGAAGGCCACAAATAGAGATTACGAGTTTTGAGAAGATCACGATTTTGGATGTCTTTAAGTGAATTGTCCACGAGGGGCTTGGATGTAGATATATATTCTTGACTGTCATATCTCAAGACCTAATTTCGGGTGAGTAAAAACTAAGCAGATTTACAAAGAAAATGAAGGTACGAAATATTGATCAATGACATGTAGCTCAGATTATCTTTTCTAGGATATTCTGACTCGAAGCAAATCTGCATCCTTCTTATTTTCTTTTAGAAGAGATTGTACAGTCCTTGTATAGAATGACATGAAGCAAGGGAATGGTTACCTTATGAATGTTGGCATGAGGAATACAGCTATGACGAATTTGTTGACAAATGAATATCTCACAATTGTAGTAGCCTGTAAATTTTATTGGTGAAGTCAAAGGTGATATATAGATTTGATCCATTAACTGTCACTTTACTGCACTGTCTTCTTTTATCACGACAATGACGGGTATCTTGTTATGTGTATGGATTGTTCAGGGTGCAGGTAAGTCTGCTGTATTGAATAGTCTAATTGGGCATCCTGCATTGGTAAGTATTTTCTGTTTGGAGCGTCTGCCCTTTTTGAAATTATTATTTTACTTGCTACCTAGTGGGCATTGATTTTTGAGTCTAATTTTTATGCTGCAGCCAACTGGTGAAGGGGGTGCCACTCGTGCTCCAATTTGTATTGATTTGGTGAGGGATAGCTCGATCAGCAGCAAATCAATTATTCTGCAGATTGATAGTAAATCTCAACAAGTTTCGGCAAGTGAGGCTTCTTCCTAAACTATGAATCAAGAGCAAAGTTCTATGTGCATCAAATCCACCACCCTCTCCCCCATTACGAAAATTAGAAAAAATTTGTTATCTTTAAGTCTTTCTTGATTCCAATTGAGTTTGTTCTTTCTTTTTGGCCTATCTTAGGTGCTCTTCGGCATTCATTACAAGATAGACTAAGCAAAATCTCAGGCAAGAGTCGCGATGAGATATATTTAAAGCTTCGAACGAGTACAGGTCTGTGTTGTTTTAGAGCACTAGTTGATTCTCAATAACAGAGTTGTCAATATGCATGTTTTGGTTCTGTCACCTTCACCTGTTTATACTCGTTGCCATGCAATTTCAATTTATTTTCCTTATGAGAAAAATAGAAAAGAAAACCAAGAAAATTTTGGCATTATGGTATATTGATCTTTCTACATAATTGCAATATGATGTCATCTTCCATTTCTTTCCAACCGAAAAAGTTTGAATGCAATTTTAATGACAATGGGTTTTCTTCTTGGTTGCACATTTAAAATTAAAGAAGATATATGAGAGGGAGCCATTAAGCATGTAACATGGACTCCCATGTCTTATGAGGTTTTAACTACTATTGGANAATTTTCTTCTTGGTTGCACATTTAAAATTAAAGAAGATATACGAGAGGGAGCCATTAAGCATGTAACATGGACTCACATGTCTTATGAGGTTTTAACTACTATTGGATACGAAATCATAAAAGTAGGCTAAAACCTTTTAATTGATACCTGTACTGTATTAACATATTAGTTTTTGTTAGTTTATATGATATGTGGAGTTCTTCATATGCAGCTCCACCATTGAAATTGATTGATTTGCCTGGGGTGGAGAAAGGAAATATCGACGATTCATTAGTGAGTAGCTTCTAAACATATTCTCTTATATTTGAACCATAGTTTTTGCAATAATATATAATGATTTTTTTCTTCTAAATGAGTCTTTCAAATAGGTTTAGATTTGATACTAATTTTGGAAGTTTAATTTCCCTGTTTCTTTTTTACAGAGTCAATATGCTGAACACAGTGATGCAATATTGCTGGTTGTAATTCCTGCTTCCCAAGCCCCAGAAGTTGCCACATGTAAAGCTATCAGAATTGCTAAGGAGCTTGATGGAGAATGTAGGTTCGCTGCATCTATTTGGTTTTGATGTGTGAACATCAAAAAAGAAGTTGGGCCTTTGTGTTTTTAGATATTATCCTATCCCATATTCTATTTCCTTTTTATGAAGTTCCATAGAAATAAATGTTTGTTTGTACTTATTAGGTACAAGAACTGTTGGTATTATTAGTAAGATAGATCAAGCAGCTTCAGAACCAAAAACCATTGCTGCTGTACAGGCTCTTTTGTTGAATCAAGGTCCACGAAGCACGTCTGACATCCCATGGGTTGCTTTGATTGGCCAGTCTGTCTCCATAGCATCTGCTCAATCTGGATCTGTTGGAGCTGATAATTCTTTGGAAACTGCATGGCGGGCAGAGAGCGAAAGTCTGAAATCTATACTAACGGGGGCCCCTCAAAGTAAGCTTGGGAGATTAGCCTTGGTGGAAACCCTTGCTCAACAGATTCGAAATCGTATGAAACTTAGGCTTCCCAATCTCCTCTCTGGGTACATTACCTCCTCCAACTTCTTGTGTTTTGGTTTATGTTTAGTTAATCCATCTAAAAGAGATTGATTCTGTCTCTAAGACCTTGCAGAAGAACTGCTTTTGGTATGCTTTACTTTGTCCTTATCCCTTTAGTATAAAAGGAATCAGCTGCCTTCATTTTTCTTGATGGGATTTTAGGGCTGCTTCCTTGTACTATAGTAGAGAAATAGGCAAAAGTCTCGTATAGTTGCAAACATTAACTTCATTAATATATGACAAAAATACTGCACTCTTCTTTACCTGAATCAAAGTGAACCACAGATGCTACTGCATGTCAGTCTCCTCCTCACACATTATCTGATTTAATTGAATGTTATTTTTCTTTTAGTATTTAAGTATCAATAATTTGTGAGGTTTATGAGTTTGGATGCATATCATTGGGATACATTGATTCTTTATCAGTACTCCAATGACTTTTATTTGATACTTTTTACAACTACTGCAGGCTTCAGGGAAAATCCCAAATAGTGCAGGATGAATTGGTCAGACTTGGTGAACAGATGGTTAATAGTGCTGAAGGCACAAAAGCTTTAGCACTGGAGCTTTGCCGTGAATTTGAGGATAAGTTCCTCCAGCACATTACAACTGGTGAGGTGAGACTTAGCTCCAAAAGTCATCTTTGGCTAATTTTTTTTAATTATGAAGGCTTTTTTGAGTAACTAGGATGAAGAAATTTTCATTGTAGCATCACTTGATGAGTGAAAGAGTATCTTTGGATGCTATAGCTTACATGGTCTTTTCTAGATCAAATTCTAGCTGCCTATTTTCTTACTACTTGATGATAAAACATGCGCTTTTAAATGTACTTTTTCTCCTATATTTACAGATCAGTTTACAGTGATTATTAAAATGCAACAACTCAACGTCTGTTAGTGTTCGACGTGCACCGCTCAATTTTTGGGTTGTAATTTAGTAGTTCTAATGGTTTTCTCTTCATTATATAATTGTTTGTAGTGTTGATGGTCATCACCATCTTTTCTACGACACTTTTAAGTTCTTTAAGACGTTACAGTTTTTTGTTGTTTGTATAATTCATTTGGTAATTTAGTCTGAGCATTGTTACTTTGAAATGTGTATGAAGTTCCTTTGCATTTCTTCCAGGGTTTTGGGTGGAAAGTTGTTGCTAGTTTTGAGGGTAACTTCCCAAACAGGATGAAGCAGCTCCCACTAGATAGACATTTTGACTTAAACAATGTCAAGAGGGTATGTATTCTACACTACTGTAACTTCAATTGTGAGCATTTCCTTCTAAAGTTTTAATGTTTTTATTCTACTGTGTTCTTACTAACATTTTTCCTTGTTATAGATTGTGCTGGAAGCTGATGGTTATCAGCCTTACCTTATTTCTCCTGAGAAAGGGTTGAGGTCTTTAATAAAGAGTGTTTTAGAGTTAGCAAAAGAACCTTCACGTCTTTGTGTAGACGAGGTAAACCAGTGTTAACCCTTCTCATTTTCCTTTTTGTTCCATTTTGTTTGTGTAGGTGTTCTCCTTGCAAATTGGTTTCTTGTTTTCTGCATGTTCTCTTGATTGTTCACTAATTCCAACACACTTGTCATCCTCTCATCTCTACCATGCCAGTTGACTTGCTTACCATTAATTTTTGCCCGTTTAAGATGGAATTTAGTTGTAGATAGATGTTTGAGTACATAACTTTGTTCACTTCAAGTTGATGAATTATTAAATTGGTATCCCAGTAAATGTGTAATTGGAATTTGGATCGAGGTTCTGTTGCAATTGTTCTTACACCTGTTCCTCACCTACTTTTGTCCTCTAGTCTGTATATTCTTGACTCTGTTCTTGGTGAACTGATTTCTATTAAAGTATCATATAAATTTTTACACTTGAATATTCTATCCCAGCTGAAGTAATTCCTTCAGGAGGTTCTCTTTAGCTAATACACTATTTTAAGTGTTGCTGAGCTGCCATGGACATCAGATCACCCATTTGCTCTGTTGTGCATGAAATCTTGTTAGTTCTTGCTGTATAATCCTAGAATCTTCCTTCAAGGTTATTATACTTGAAAATCTTTGAACAGGTGCATCGGGTACTTGTCGATATTGTCTCAGCTGCTGCAAATGCTACACCAGGTCTGGGTAGATATCCTCCTTTTAAGCGAGAGGTAATCACGAGTTGCAGACATTCAATCACTTGTACAGGTGTAAGGATGTGTTTAATCACTTCATCATGTGAAATATTGTTTTCTTCTTTAATTTGCTAGGTTGTGGCAATTGCTACCACTGCTTTGGAAGGGTTTAAGAATGAAGCAAAAACCATGGTAGTTAACCTTGTTGACATGGAGCGGGCATTCGTTCCCCCTCAACACTTTATCCGCTTGGTGCAGAGGCGGTACGTTCACCAACTGCTGGTGCAGTAGTTAACTTTTCCTCCTCTCCTTCATTTGGAGAGAGATGGGTAATATGTGATTATGTTTTCTAAACTTAGTTTGATGCACTATCTTCTTAGATGCCGGTTTCGTGAGGGAGTAATGCTTCATATTTTTATGTCAGGATCTTTGTGTCAGTTTCCCCAGTTTAATGATAATGTATTTTCTTACAATGTTTATCTCTCTGATGGTTGCCAGGATGNTTTCTGTCAGGATCTTTGTGTCAGTTTCCCCAGTTTAATGATAATGTATTTTCTTACAATGTTTATCTCTCTGACGGTTGCCAGGATGGATAGACAGAGACGTGAGGAGGAGCTGAAAACTCGATCTTCTAAAAAAGGTGTTGAAGCTGAGCAGTCCATACTGAATAGGGTACACTTCTTATCCATGAGTGTGCTCATATGGATGCCTGAGATTATTGTCTTTATGTATCGCTATCATGGCATGTACAGCATGCCTAAGAATTTCTGTAAAATAGTCTGTTCGTAAACACTCTTGTGATTTTTGTGTACTTTCAAATGCCTTCAATGCTACATTCAGGCCACCAGTCCACAAACTGGAGGCCAACAAAGTGGAGGGAGCTTAAAATCAATGAAGGATAAACCTAATCAGCAAGATAAAGATGTACAAGAAGGATCAGGCTTGAAAACTGCGGGGCCTGAAGGGGAAATAACAGCAGGTTCGTGCAAAAATTATCTCAGTTTTAATGAGCTGTAATTTTTTTCTCTCAGTATGAGAGCTTTATTCTCTAATTAGGGATCACATTTTCTTTCCTCCCAACTTTTAATTTAATCATTTTTGCAGCACATGGCACATTTCATTACCTCTTTCATTGACCTTGTTGTGAAATAATTAATTTAATACTGCTGTCCCCAGTATGTGATTTGAGGTATGCTGCAGGCAGTTCATTTTTCATCTGTTTGTAAAGAATGCAGTGATCCAAAAAAAATAATGCTATCCATAGAATTGCAGTTTTGATTCCCCGGGCATTCTTCTGTCACAGTTTTAGGATGGGAGGTGTACAGTCAAATAAAAAAAGAATTAATTATGCAAATATCGTAAGAGAAAAGCAAACAATTCTTGTCCATGATGCACGATTTGTTATTTCAATAGCTTCTTAAATGCTAAAACCATTAATGGCTTCCTCAATGCTAAATGGGCTTCTTATTATGTGCTTTTATCTCGCCAATGTTTTGATCGAGTACCTTCATTTCGTTTGCAGGGTTCTTATTGAAGAGAAGTGCCAAAACTAATGGTTGGAGTAAAAGATGGTTTGTTTTGAATGAAAAAACTGGGAAGGTGAGAACAAAGCCTTCTTAATGTAGATATCCGTTTTATTTTACTCTAATACCATGGTGGAACTTGGTACTTTTTCTTCTCTCTATTCAATATTTCACCAGGAGAATCGTCTCTAATCCAAAACCTGTCAGTTCCCTTTATGCACTTCTACCATGCACTTTTCACTTCTGTTTTTTTATAATCTTAAAAAAATTGATCAGCAGAAAAGGTTATTTTTTCCATTTGAATTGATAATCATTCTAAGCTTTTCATCTCGAATATCTATGGTTAAAGCGTTGCAATTAGTTTTCTTGTGGGTTTGAATAAGCAGAACTTAGTGGTATACTTTTTTTCTGGAATGATTACAATTGAATTATCACAACCAGTTTATAATGAAATAATGCATCATATTTGATGTTTAGATGTTTCTTCTGCTCTGCTAAGTTGTCACATTATTGCTTACGTGATGAATGTCTACTAAAAATTAAATCTCCTCCTGCAGCTTGGGTACACTAAAAAACAAGAAGAGCGACATTTCCGTGGTGTTATCACTTTAGAGGTATACAGCACGTGAATGAACCTTTTGTATTCTAAAATTTTCAAAGGAGTTATCTTTTACTTGATTAGTTTCAGATTCTGTTTCTAAATTTTTATGGTTCTTGTTTGGGTTGTCTCCCATGTTAATTGGTATGTTTCTTTGTACTTAGTTACCCCAGAGATTTCTAGATGCACGTGTCCCTGTAATTATAGAAGTAGAAATAATTGTTTGGCGGCATTCTTAAAATTAATTGTGATACTGTTTTTAAATTGATTGGAGTTGCTTAACTGATATCAACAATATAATAGGGATGAGGAACTATCATCTGAAAGTGGAGTTACAAAGAAAAAAAATAAAAAATCATCTGTAAGCGGAGTTACAAAAAAATAAAAAAATAAAAAAAAATAAAAGGAATGTGCACTGATATGGCTATATTTGTTTTAATTTTCATTAGGTAACTTCATTAAAAATGGGGGGATTCTCATATTCAAGGTGTTTAGACAAAACACACTACTAACGGAACACTTCAATTCTCCCTTCCAATAATCAAGACATGACGGATGGATTGCCTTGTCCAAAGTAAAGAAAAAGAAGAATGTACTTTTGATCCTCCACAAAGAGATCTTCATGCCTTGAGAAAGCTCTTGTATTTCTTTCCCTCTGAAGGAACCAAAATATTCCATGCCTTTACTACTTTACTGACACTTGACTCCCTCCAACTTAGCTGCTCCTATGTATATAATGTAGAATCATTGTTTGTTATTACAAATTCAGTTATATGCATGTACTTATTCCTTTGTGGGTTGATTAAAATTTGGACAAATTTCTTCGTGCTTAGTGCTTGTTTACTTGGAATTTGGTGGCTATTCTGCTTCTTTCTTCATATTTTGCACCCAGTTGGTATTTGCCCCGTCTCTTTGACTAAAGTGTCAAGTGTTCATTCTAAATAAAATAGAGAGAGGTGGAAAAAATGTATTACTTAAAGATACCCTTTTTTTCATTTTATGTGATCAAATCTATGAATGCTCAAAACACGTTAAATAATCAGGAATGTAATCTTGAAGACGTATCTGAGGAAGAAGAAGCTCCTTCTAAAGGTTCGAAGGACAAAAAGGCAAATGGTCCAGAGAAACAACCCAGTCTGGTATTCAAACTGACAAGCCGGGTTCAATATAAAACTGTTCTTAAAGGTAATAATTTTGGTTGTTAATCTTTTATTTTTATATATGTCTTTTTCTCAAATTACAAACTGGTCTAACACTCAGCGTACTCGATGTTGCAGCCCATAGTGCTGTTGTGTTAAAGGCCGAGAGTATGGCAGATAAGACAGAATGGTTAAAAAAGTTGAGAAATGTTATCAGTTCTAAAGGAGGTGAAGTGAAGAGTGAATCTGGCCCATCCATTAGGCAAAGTCTTTCTGATGGTTCTCTTGTAAGTAACTAAAGTGAAATTTCATTGTTCCAATTTCATGGCTCTAATATATGCTATCATAATTTCCATTTCTTCTATTTCTTGTTTTGTTTAACCTGTTACATATTTAAATAATATAGGTATACCTGAGCAACATCTCTTTTAGTTGGTCAGAGACTCAGAATATGTTATCTTGTTATAATTCTTCCAAAAGCTTTTATTAATTAAGATATTAACATGTGGATGAACCATTTAGGATACAATGGCAAGAAAACCAGCAGATCCTGAAGAAGAGCTTCGCTGGATGGCTCAGGAAGTGCGTGGATATGTTGAAGCTGTTCTTAACAGCCTTGCTGCCAATGTTCCAAAGGTAAGTTTCAAACTAAAGGCTCCATGTGAATTGGTTTGTTTGAAGCAGAGTCCTCAAATGTAATTTATTGGGATTTGTCAGGCTGTTGTTCTTTGCCAAGTAGAAAAGGCTAAGGAAGACATGCTCAATAAGCTGTACAGTTCTGTCAGGTTAGCAACACTATGATACCATTTTATAGACATTGCCTTGTAATTGCCATATTCTTTATGAAGTGTGAGAAGCAGAAAAATATAACCATACGTTGGTGGTATCCATGTTTCATAACCATTCAAATGCATACAAACACATCGTTACTTGCTATTAAGTTCTGTCATATTGTTATTCTTCTTGCCTCATCACATTTTCATGTTGATGTGGATTTTAGTGGCCAAAGTACAGCGAGAATTGAGGAGCTTCTCCAGGAGGACCAGAATACAAAGCGCAAGAGGGAGCGTATTCATAAACAGTCTTCTCTTCTTTCCAAGCTCACCAGGCAACTCAGTATTCATGATAATCGGGCAGCTGCAGCATCAGACTTTTCGAATGGCGGAGCAGGTGATTTGCTCATTTTGGTTTCTTTACCTCTATAGTTTTGATGTGAATCCTTTGCAAGCACAAAATCTGTGAAAATATTCCTAGTTACATAGGAGAATTTTTCAGCATCCCCATATGAAAGATTACGATTTGTTATAGTGCTTGTGTTTAGAGTGCTCAGCACCAGCATCCAAACAATGAAATTGGAAATTTGAAGTACACAATTAGAGCAGCGAAATAAACATGCATGTTAGGTTAAGAGGAATAAAGTCTTTATCAAGATTTGTGACTTGATTAATTGGGTAAAAGTGCATCATTCTTGACCATTAGAAGAAAAAGGGATAATAACTGACTGATAACTAACGATCCACATGTAGACGAAAATGCATATTTCTGTTTACATACTAATGTTTGGATTGTTACGTTGAAGTAGCTCAGTTCAAGTTTTGATATTATGACTTCAAAATTCAGCTATGATTTTTTACTATAATTTGCTATGCTTGGATGATGGGGCGGGGGTTTAAAGGCACTGCTAGTCACTTAGCTTTTAGTGAAATCTCATTTTGATGACTAAAATTCATCTGTTTTAAGCTGTTCACTGAAAAACTTTGTTACCAATTAGTTACAAAGTTTTTCAGTAACCAACCTAGAATGTAACAAAGTTTAGTGACCAACATGAAATTTAGCAAAAACATCGGGACTGCTAGTGTTTTCTAGCCTTGAATGATACCTTATGTGGCTTGTGCATCACTTCTATCATGTGTAAACTTGAGTTTTTCCCGTATTCACTTGTGTAGAAAGCAGTCCAACTTCTGCTGGACCCTCATCAGGTGATGATTGGAGATCAGCATTTGATGCTGCTGCCAACGGCCCAGCTGATTCATATGGGGACTCTAGGCACTCATCCAATGGTCACAGTCGTCGGTACAGTGACCCTGCTCAGAATGGCGATGTGGGCTCTGGCTCAAACTCCAGCAGCCGCCGCACCCCCAATCGATTGCCACCTGCTCCACCCCAGTCTGGCTCTTATAGATTTTAGATTATATAATTTTGACAATTGATTCATGCATTCTCATCGGGTGATTGCTCATGCCTACTCGTCTTGAGCTCTTATCGAGCTTAATCATGTTATAGTATCTTTGTAGAATTGTCACACATCTTTGTAGATAAATAGCAGGATCAATATTGTTTTTGCGGTTATGTTTGGCCCCTGCTGAATTTTTGTGATGTACTTTGCAATTACTTACCGTTGGGATTTTCTTATCCCTATGGGGTTTATCGAAAATATTTTTTACAAATATACTGAGACGAGGTTTATGAGATCTAATTAT
>CAIGRR010298415.1:0-10365 GCA_903798365.1 Fraxinus sp. 1973-6204 | reverse complement strand
TAAATCTGAATCCTGATCCAAGTTATAACTGTAGAGATATATCATCGGTCAAAATTGCTGTTCAGAATGACCTATTGAAGCATCAAGGAGGACTCCATGATATAGTGACCAAATACATAATTGTTGCTAAACCAACTCCCAGTAGCGCACCTGCAACTTCCTAAAGTAGAAAGCAAATTTCAGAAAGAATCATGATGTTTTGCTTAGAACTCGTGAAGCTCTCGTGTATATGGGGGACATGATACCAATAAAACAAGTCAGATGAAGAGAGAGGGGGTCTAACATGGCCTATTTTAGTTGTTAAACATCTAGTTCTTTTATTTCTTCTAGCAGATCTAATAGCGAATGAATCAAACAGAGTGGAAAATGAATTTATGAAGCTTGTTGAAAGAAAATGAAAAACCGTTCATGGAAATGTTCAAATCTGGCACAGGAATAGGGCCAGATAAAAGAAATGAGAGGTGTAAAATGGTTTAACATCCTTGACTAAGATCCAAGAACTTGCGTTTCAGTTCTTGAAAACTGAGATCAACATCGTCCCTTAAAACATTACTTGTAACCATCAAAATTCTCATTTACAGCATAGAATTGAACCTGGGGAGGAGTGTGACCAAGAAGTTCGCGGAGTGGTCTGCTCTCAGCAAGAGGATGCTCAGATGGAAGTTCACATACAATTTGATTTAAAACCTGAAAAATTTATTCCAGCTCATTAGATGTTACTCAAAACGAACAGCACGAAACTCATTTATTTATAGCTTAACTCAATTATGGGTAAATCTGTCAATATCCACTTCAATCTATTTGCACGAGTACAAACCCACAGCAGTAAGAACCACGTACCTCTGCTTGACGTCCAGCCTGTAGTCTTACACCAGTTGCATCATACATCACCTGCCAAACAATGCTTGTGTAAAAAAACTGCCGTAAACAATGTTGACTAAAATTAACAACCAAAAATTGGATATCGGACAGATTGATGACAGGTGACAACCAAATCCAGTGACCAATAAGTATCCATGATCAAAGGTGACGGCACCGTACAAGTTAAATGTACATGTGTTTCTTCAGGAAATGCTAGCACTTTTCTTTAGAAATAATTCTATTTATGAATATTATTTCCATATTATTTCATTCTACTGGCTGATTGTACAATTCAGCATTCCACCTAAGTGCTTGTTGAAACACCTCATCGAAAAGTTTTAAGTTGTTTTTATCCAATTGACCTTTTACCAAGGGAACAAGAGGAGTAAAATATTTTTCGGGACGAGAGCCTTCTATTTTCTTTGAAGGCTCGCGACTCTTCACAGTTTGTTTCTATTAGAATTCAACACTTAGCCCTTGTTTGGCTACCATTTATCAATTGTCCATAATCGGTCAAACCACTTCTATCCATATATTTCGTAGGACTCATAACTACTATCCACTTATCTACCTCTTATTTTTATCTATTTATGATTTAAACCATTTATAAACAACTCCCAAACATGCTTTCAATTCATCAGCTCAGTAACATCAGGATCAACTAAAAGAATTTAGGTACTTCGCCACTCAAGTATGATATTATCCCCATTTCCCAGTATATGAGGAAGAGAACTTTAAGATGTAATTTGAACACTCTAGGATAATAGATGTCAGCCCACTAATCACGCATTCATCTTAGCATCATTTGACAAATTTCCAAACTGAAAAGACAATCACCAATACAAAGAGCATCAAACAGTTAACCAAGTCTTGAACCATACATAACGAGTAAATGATGATTTACTCCAAGAATAAGAGGGAAAGAATATATCATAAATCAAGAGATCATACCACACATGCTAAGATCAATGCAGTTGCAAATAGAAGATCTCCAAAGCCCTCTTGCAAGCCAACAGCTACTGCAAGAGCTGTTACTGTTGCTGAATGGGACGATGGCATACCACCAGATGCAACAAGTTGCTTCAGATCGCAACATCTGTCCTTATACCTGCAAGATTATTATAGCCAGAAGACTTTCAAAAATAACTAACATAACCTCGTTATATATCGTTCTTCTGTGGCATTGGGGTTTGATGCGTGTTAGTACAGCATTTATCTATCACTATATACAACATAACTTCAAGAGGACCAAAAAAAGAAAATTCTTTTATCAACTCTCAAGGTTTCGAGATAAGGCAGTAAGCATTAACTTTCAGGGTTTAGTTCATGGCCTGGACATTGCCTAATGTAGGTCATTAACTTTATAAGTAGAATCCTGAATTAAATCCTTTTTTATTCTCCGTGAGAGGGGCACAGAATATTTCTTAATATTATATTTAATCAAAGTTTCTGTACATTATCGCCTATCTTGTGCACCAGTTCAAGCTCCAACTAAAAAGGCATCAGTTTTCCATGAATTGTTGACAAGTTCTCTTAGATCTTAGGTTTTAATTGATTTGTTTCTGAATATGAATCTATTGAATTATATTTAGTCAAATTGAATAATTCCCCTTCAAGCTTAAATAGGAAAAATCGCACTCATTTAGGGCCCATTTGTAGGGCTTTTGCTTCTTGTAAAAGAAAACTCTTCTAACCAAACAAAACACTTTCAGAATTATCCAAAGCCTAAGAGTAGCTTCTAGTCCCAAAAACAACTTTTGGCTTTTGAAAAACCTGTCAAAGAGGCCCTTAGTATTCTTGATTTCAGCATCATCGTCATTTTTATCATTCAGTAAGGGTCACCCAGAACCTACGACTAGCTAAACGAAACAAAATAGAAGTGTTGTTCGAATTCGGAAATAATTTCCTCATAGTAATACACACACCTCTTTTGTATACGATAAATACAGAAATTGAATATATAACATAAAAATCCACAGTATCTAATTGTGTACACCTGTAACTACTTTGGCATCCTCCTTTTACGAGCTGAGCTAATTTTAAGGATGAGTTCTATATATGAACAGGCACCCTCATTGTTGACGGGGGGACCTGGAAATGTTTAACTTTCAGCACAAATCTAGTTCTGTGAAGTGAGCTAGCTGGGAATATGGAGCTGTGTCGACGTCGATTCTACAAGGTGGGGCCGGGCCGAACGCTCTCCCGCCCCTTGCAAGCCAGTCTCTGCCTAATGGGGTTCTAACAAAGACCTGATTCTAACAAAAGCATGCAACCAAATATAAAAGATTTAGCACAGATATACATAATTTTCACAAAAAGAACAACGTTAAAGTCATCGATTCCAATCAAACCAAAATTCATCCACACATGAATAGATATATACACATATACATACACACAATGAATCGAAGTGTACCAGGAGGTGATGAGTTTAAGCGATTGGGCAAGAGCAAAGGCGAGGAGGGCAGACATTAATGGATAATTTGCCAACACCGAGGTCGAGATATACGAGGTGGGTGTTTCTGTTGACCTTGGCAATGCATCTTGGATCAACCCAACTGTTGATCCACCCATTTCATCCATCACCATTTCGATTACTAATTTTCCTTTAATTCAGTTTTGATTCTATCCTCTCAAGCTACAATTCCCGAAGAATTTTATATGGAAAAAAAAGAAGCTGAATGAAAGTTAGGCAAACAGGTCCGAGGTTGCCATATTTTTTGTGCTCTTAAGTGTAAACAAACAAACGGTCTGTATGCTATTTTATATCTAATTCAAACAATTAATTTATTAATCACAAAAATTATTTGCAATTCTGTTTTGATTAATTGAAAGAGTAAAACTACTTTACCAGAAAATATTTGACACATCGGTTGATCGACCCTCACATTGCGTGTGAGTCCTGAGTGAATAAAATAAGAATAATTCTACTTGTACATCAAAAAATGTACATAAGGTGTACACCTCTCTTTCATGGGGGTGTGACCCACTTGTATAAAATATTTTTTATTCAAGCGGGTCTCATCCCCCATGTGAGGAGAGTGTACATCCCTATGTACATGGTGATGTACCACTAACAAAATCGATAAAATAATGTCCGACTCCAAGGTGCGTGTGCTCAGTCATCTCCTATGTTCGTGTAGCATCATCGCCACCCATCATTGCCTTTTGCTAAACGAGAAATGCAGTATCCATCTAAAATCTAGCTTGGTTAGACGAAAAGATTGCGGACTTCTACTTCTGGAGAATAAAGTAACAAGAACATGAGCATTCATTAAAATTAACTTGTCTTTCGAATTTCAAATCAAATTTTTGACTGAGTTTCATATGGCGAGCCAAAACTTCACTTTTCAAAGCGAGCCTATTTGCTTTACTAAACACGTATTTTCGTGTACCTACATTCTCAGGTACCATTTATTTGCGTATCGTCTCTCTCTCTCTCTCGAGCAATGAATTAGAATATGTTATTGAATGAAAAGAAAAGAAGAAAATTTACAAAATACACGCTGCACATAGCTAAACATAATTCCTCGAACAAGAACAAAAAAATTTCACTCTCTCTCTAATCAAGAAATAAGAACAAACACCAATTCTATTAAGAATGGCAAGTGGAAGTCAGTATACCTCCAATGGCCTTTATCAGCCTAATAAGAATTAGAACTGTACAATAATTACGCAATTAACAGTGGTACAAAACAATTGGAACCAACAAAACGCGATTGGCACTTATCCAAACAGCCTTCAAGTAATAAAGACGAGAATGTTCCCACCACGAGCATCAGAATGCTTACATGATAGTGCAATTGCACTTCGACTCCAGCTTCAGAGGCTTTACGCTGTCGGCATTATTAGGAGCCCCAACAACACGTGTAGTAGATACATCTGTTTTTTCATCTTTTTCAGCATTGGTGTGAGGCAGTTTTGTATCTGTTTCCAGCTTATTTTGTCGAGCTTTTTGGGACTTAGGAGTACGTTTTCCCATGGTTCTTGTGCGCACATCTCTTCTATCGGGATTGGATTTTCCAACCAACATTACTGTAGGTCGCAAGCCTTCCATCGTTGAGTTCTCTTTCTCTATCGATATATTTGCAGCCTCATATGCCAGATTGTGAACAATAGAGCTGCAGAAAAGTATCGCATCTGTTGCTTCTTCCAGAGTTAGGCTTCTAGTTTTGAGTAGTCCCTGGTCCTCTGGTACAACAGTTGATTCTTCTGCCAGATAAAGAAGTTTCAGCAGCAGCAAAAACGAATAATGTGAAAAGAAAGTCATCCACCGAGTAAGATAATGAGAAGAAAAATAAACTGAAAATATTCATTAAGCCTATCTTTGGCTCATGTTTATAATCTGCTTATAAAAAAACCCATATTTCGATAGCACAAGTATTACTCATACATCATTCATTTTATTTATTTATGATTTAAATTGTTTATAAACATGCTCACATAACTTTAACAAGACTGAGAATGGACCAGCTATATAAAATTCCATTATTAAGTAGACAACCAAGTGTCGACAACAGTAGTTTTCGTAAATACACACACACACACACACACACACACACGTGTGTGTGTGTGTGTGTGTGTGTGTGTTAAGACAAATTATTGGTTTTTTGCACTTGACCACTGATCAACAAATAGCAATATTTGCAAATTGAAATATAAAAATGAAAAAAATAGAGGGAAAGAAAAAGTATGTTTGTGAAGATATATTCGCCAAAAAATAAATAAAATTGAGGATTCATTAAATCATTGCCAAAGAAAAACTTTTCAATATTCCTATTTGAGGAAAATCACTTATTCCATGAACATCAGCAGACAGCAGGATAGAAAGAGAAGTAATTTTTTTCATTCTCGACCGAGTGAGATTTTATGTGTGCAAGCATACACGTATCACGTATGTAGTTCACACTTGTGCGTGTATCATACATAGAGAGAGTGCAAAAGTTAACATCAAAGGAATTAACAAAACAAAATGTAGCTATTCTTTAAAAAAGATTAATAATATGTTCAGGTTTAAACGTATTCCAGAAAAAAGTTTGCAAAGATTTTAGCTAACAGTATTTTTGGTTCATGAAGCTTGCCAGTAAACTGATTTGAATTAGGTACAGGGTTCTAGTCTATATATTTTAACTGAAATAAGTTGACTTTTATCCGCCTCGACCAAAAAACATTATGAGTACACTTTACTTCCTTTCTACTTCTCTCTACTTTCTACTCCAACCAAATATACACCAAAGGTCTGCATGCCATGCAAAGTACATATAGAAAACGTGGAACACCATGAGAGTCAGATATTGGACCAAATTTTCAGAGATTTTTTTGAGAAAGTTATTGAGAAGACAACATGAAGTGGAACCATCTGGTATCTACAAGGCTAGCTTCATACGGTTGGGAAGGCATTGCTGCATTAGGTAATTCCATTGCCGGAACTATAAAAGAATTCATTTTGAACAGATAAAATCACTGATCAAAAATGGTAGAAGCCAGGTTAACCTTAGCCATTACAAAATGAATTGTACAAAGGATCTAATAGCATATGATGAATAAACCAGAATCAGTTACAAGCTCAAAACAAGTACTCCCTCAGTCCCAAACTGACTTTTTTTATTTTCTTGTCCCAATTATATAATTTCGTTTCTTTATCAAGAATATTTTGTTTTGTTCGTTTACTAATATACCCTTATTTAATTTGCTTAGTTATAACCAATTTTCCCCACTTCATCTTGAAATTGTATAAAGATACCTACTTCTTGAAATCATCAAAATACATACACACATTTCCCACTTCTTGAAATCATTCAATTTCTTTACTACTTCCAACAATAATTACTACTAGTTGTTGATAATTAAATAAGGATAAATTAGGAAAGTTTTTGACAAAAAATGTTTTTTCAATAACATTAAATAAAATTTCTTAATCAGTGTGAAAAACAAAACCAACATATATAAATGGGACATAGAGAGTAGTATTCGTATGTATCTGGCTAGAGAGTAAGATTCTTAGGAGTAGAGAAGTGGGAAGGGGAGAATATAAGCATTAAATAGCATTCATAAACGCAAGATATACATACTGAGGGTGCTCTGTCCAGGATCTGAGGTGTCAGGTTCTTCAACAGATGTTATCATATCATCATTGGGTTCTTTTGATACAGAAGGCTGCATTGAATCATTCATGCCACTCTTTGAATTGGTGGAATCAATGTCAGATTGTGAATCAGGAGAAAAGATATCGCCATTTTCAATTTCCATTTCGGATATAGAATCCAAAGAGCTCGGATTAGGCACCTCTGCAACATCCACCCAGTCACATGAATTTGGTGTGGCGTCTTCCCCTAGTGTACAATTCTGGGGAAGTGTTGATGATGCTTTTATAGTCATGGAGTTACTCGAATGGTTTGTCAAGCAGTCACCATTCTCGTGTGATGCTGACACTTCAAAATTCAAAACTGACACCACTGAAGTATCTGCTATATGAATGTTCATCACATTGCCTGGCATTTCTGAGGCAGTTCTAAAATTGTTATTACTTTCAACATCGGTGCATGTATTGCCTGCTTCTGTATATTCTGAAGTCAATGATTGTTCTCGAAGATGTGTGCATGCAGCCTCCCTGGCATCTTTTTCGACATTGGAAGCAATTATTTCAAAACTATCATCGTGAGAGCTTGTTGCCACACTTAGGACCTGAAAACCATGACTTGAAGCACCAGACAACGACGAGAGAGAGCGCTTGTGCTTTGTTAGAATCTCAAACCTGTAATTTTCTAGATCAGATTTCCTGTCATTTACTTGCCGTTGCACACGGGTCTCTATTTGCCTCAAAGGCCCTAAGTCAACAGAAGATGTCATTGACACACTGCCATGCCCAATGGAGCTTCTCATGCTGTTTACACTGTCCCCGACACATGAGAAATCGTCATAACTGATGTTACTTGTTGTGAAACTCCTACTTTGAACATGTCCTTGGCTTCTACTAGATCTCTTCAGTAGCAGAGATGTACCTGCACCTTCTGAAACATCAACCTTTGAACTTGAATAGCCCCCAACATGCTGATGACCAAAGTTGTCTTCAATAGATTGATCATTCACTCGTCGGTTGGTGATAATTAGCTCACCTTTATCCACCATTAGTGGTGAAAGAGAGCTTGTAGGGGCGAAATTCTGGCTTGGCTCGCTATATGAACGATTGAGTTGTTTGGTCCCTGCTTTACCAGTACTAGTTACTTGCCAAGATTTCGATTTTGCAGTCGAGCAGTCAGCTTCAGGTGGCCCATGTTCTAGAATCTGCACAAAATCTCCTGAAGTATTCTCACCAACTGTCATTGATACCGGTGTAGTAGTTATAGTTGAGGTTACTTCCAAATTTCTGCATGCCAGACAAAGTTGCAGGTCCCCCTCCATTACTAATTCAGCAGAATGGAATGTGCAACCACACTTAGAGCAAACCATAGTATCTTCAAGGCTGTCAGTGTCTGAAAGATCACCTCTCGTCTCCGAAACTACAGAAGTTGCAGTGATACCTGTAGCAGTGTCATTTTGGCTGCAACTTCCAGTGGCAACTACTACAGAGTGGCCGCCAAATTTATCATCCTGATTGCTAGGTGATTTCTCAAGGGTGTTATAATCAACATCTTCATTTAAAGCATCAGAATGATTCAATTCAAATATTTTGTCTAGCGCTTCAGAAAATTTTCCCTCTACACATTCACTCATCACATCCTGCGGGTTTTGTTCACTTCCTTTGGTATCATGTACACCTGTTGTTACCTGATCAGAACTGGTATCATTGCTAGTTGTAATTGAAGAAGTTCTGGAAGTCACCGAATGATGAGCTGTACTTGCTTTGCCAGCATAGAATGTTGTACTGGGGACACTGGACAATAGAGGCCTAAACATATTCTGAGGACCTTTCCGACGATCCTGTACAAGAAAGGAAAGAAAATGTCAATATAAATAGTTCTGCCAAAAACCACTGATAAAAAGTGTGGTCAGAAGTCATGCTCTCAAAGAACCGGCCGCTGTCACATCAGGTCTCACGTGTCAGGAGTACATCACAAATACACTGGCATTTAATCTGCTATAGTAGTATTTTTTCCTCAAATGCCTTCAAATGGTAACTTAACCAGCTGAGAACATTATAATTGAAGATTAAAGGTTTTCAATTAAAAAATGATGTGGGAGGTGGAGCTCATCCAATTCCAATCTAAGTGAATTGTTGCAGTCATAATGTCAAGATGCAGTATTCATAAAATCTCAATATCATTCTTTTTGCAGTTAAAATCATAAATCTTACAAGTTTTCATTACTTTTCTCTTATCTTTTGCAATAAGGTTTGAACTAGACCATAACCTGTGGCCAACAAGAATTCTAGTTCCACATAATTTGTCAAACATGCATAACCACTATTAGTTGCACTTATTCCTTTTTGTTTGGACATATCAGAAAGCACATAGAGGAATTTGAGATAAAAATATGATACCATAATAGTGATGGAGACACGAGCAAAATGGTGGAAAAAAATGCCAATGTTCGATCAAGTGTACAAACAATCAATCCTCAGGACCTGCTAGAAAGAATAAGTATCCAAGAACATAGACATTTGAAGAAGTTAAAAGGGTGTGGATCTTCAACCTAGAAGCATAGTAGGTTTTATTCAATATGCACTCTTTAATGTATTGTTAAATTCAAAAGTAGAAATGAACAGTTCCAGAAACCCAACAAACTGCAACACCACAATGCTTCCCACATTAGTTCAGTTCATTAATGAACCAAATTACTTAAATAGATGAAAAACCAGTAAGATCGACTGATTGTATTACTAAGTTTAGAAAGTGATCAAGCTTTGACAAGTAGTAAATTCTAACTCAACTAACTTTATCCCATACTCATGTTGGGTCCAATACATTGTGTCTAGGGGTGGGCGTGGGTTGGGTTGGGTCGGTTTTTCCCCCAACCCAACATGGTCGGTTTGGCATAAATTCAACCCAACCCAACCCATGTAAAGATTGAAACCCAACCCAACCCAACCCAACCAAATGTCGGTCGGGTTGGGTTAGGAGTTGGGACGACCTATCAACAAACATTAAAGTTACACCACAATGCTTCCCACATTAGTTCAGTTCATTAATGAACCAAATTACTTAAATAGATGAAAAACCAGTAAGATCGACTGATTGTATTACTAAGTTTAGAAAGTGATCAAGCTTTGACAAGTAATAAATTCTAACTCAACTAACTTTATCCCATGCTCATGTTGGGTCCAATACATTGTGTCTCTTCTTCAACTTTGCTCTATCAAAAACCATCTCCAAAATTTAAACCAAAAATGATTCATGTCCTTTTTGGTTACCTTATCCATGTAATTTAGGTCAACCTCTTCCCTAACTTCTAACACTAGTTTTCTCGCTTTTCCTTACCAGTACATGTAGCAGCCTTTGTGGAATCTGTCCAAACCATCTCAGTCTGTTCTCACACAATATATCCTCAATGGCTAACCTTAAACAA
>CAIGRR010298399.1:0-15956 GCA_903798365.1 Fraxinus sp. 1973-6204 | reverse complement strand
TTTGGATGCAAAATTACATAGGATATGATTTTTTTTGTACGTAAATTTTCGAGTGTAAAATTTCTCACAACTTTTTTGTAAGTTCGATTGTGCCCCCCTAACTTTTTTCGTCTGCGTCCGCCCCTGTATATATATATATATATTTGGGTTCGCACAGAGACATCGTGTCTCCGCGCTTCATGGAGACATGGCCCGTGTCTCCGTGCCTGACGGTTGTACTGTTTCAGAAACTCAAATCGCTGGAGGAGAAGCGAAAGGAAAGCTCAAAGATTTCCGGATCGCTTCAGTTTCACGGTTTGATTTGGGGAATGAAATGAAAATCGACAAATGAAAAGAAATGGAAAACTCTGAAACGACGTTGTAATGGTTGACGATAGGAAATTGCGATATGTGTGCAGACGTAAAACTCGCTCTTTTATATTGTTAAGGAAATATTTACTCGACTCATTTAATTGCCCAATAGTGCGTTTATAGACTTTCTCATCTCTTGCCTTTTGAATCTTCTACCAATTAGCTACTCTGGGAGAAACCATTAAATCGAAATGCATATATGGCCCACTTTGCTATAATTTACAAATTTTAATAGAATTAATATATTTACGAAATAAGTATTGTACGATATTTCAATTTTTATATCTTAAGGGTAAAATTTAGTGCTTTATATGCTCTTAAATATATTTTTGTACATTCTACATTTCATACATATACTAGTAAGACACACGTGCAAGGCGCGTGCCGTATTATAGTTGGCTACGTAATAATGTTGACTGATTTTTGATTATTTTTGAAGATATCGTTAATTAAATCTTATTTAACAAAACTTCTTTAATAGAAAACTTGAAAGTTTCAACGAAAAATAAACAAATAAAAGTTAGAAACAAAATGAGAAATTATTCATATAAACAAACAATATAAATCAAAATAGATGAATATCAACTCAACACTGAATATGTTAATAAGAATGATCACATTAGTACAACGACATTAAAACACACATGGGCAGTGGGGACAACATCGAGTTTGTCGTCGATGGGGGTAGCGCTCTCATGGGATTCGAGGCAACTCCCCAAAACGGTGATCAACCTGACCAGTCAAGTCACGGGGGTCGAGGGGGCAAGGCCCCAGCTCGTGGCAAAAAAATAAATTAAATTCAATATTTGGCCAAAAAAAAAAAAAGAAGAAGAAGAAATTCAGTAATAATTTCAAAAAATCGCTACACGTGGTACAAAGTGTTTTGCCCATTTTATATTGTAATGATGAAATATAGAAAATGAATTTTACATACATCTTATTACAATATAGCTATCAATTACCACATTGCAACAAATTTACAGTTATAATCCAATCCGATTAAAAAAAGGAAAGAGAAAAAAAATGTAAAACCCCTTTTGAATTTACCCATCTTATTTTATTTTTCTCACCTTTCGGGACAATTTTAGGTTTCCATACAATCCATTCCCATTCAAATTCACAGAATTCCCAACAACTCCTTGAAAAATCATCATTAATTTCATTATTTATTCATATCAATTCACAATACTAAATCTGTAAATCACAAATCAATCTGTACAAATATGCTAAAAGTTCAAAAGTCTGAAATTACAAATTCAAATTTACCTGGGCACTGCATTACAAAGCTCCTACACCCACACACACACACACACACACACACACACACACAGTACAGTAAAAAAAAACTCCATCCTTGGCAACAATGTCGCTGTCATCTCCACCAGTGGCTGAGATTTCTGATACCTTATTGTTCTTCTACTTCTGGCGTCTCTATTACTACTATTTTTCCTGCGATTTCTCGACGGTTGTATTGCTACGGTTTCGGAAACTCAAATCTCCAAGATGCCTGGAGAAGAAGCGAAAGGGAAGCTCAAAGATTTCAGGGGCGTACTTTGGTTTGACAGTTTGATTGTCGGATTTTGAGAAGGAAAATTGAGGATTTGGGGAATGAAATGAAAACTGGCAAATGAAAAGAAACGGAAAAATCTGCAACGCCGTAATGGTTGACGATAGGAAATTTTGACACGTGTCCGAAAAAAGTAACTCTTTATGGTTTAGGATATTTGTATTTATTCAATAATTTCTTACCACTGGTTCAATTCGAATAGATTTCGGTTGTACATCTTGATCCTTTAACTTTTCAAAGTTAATGATCGGGTCAGGTTTTAAAACATTATAAAAAAATTGATTTTTAAAGTTGAACGGATGATATAACTTTTTAAAAGCACCATTTGAGAAGTGAAATGGTAATTTCATGAGTTTCATGCTAAAATTTGAAGGTGGGGTATACGGTGCTTGTAGGTCAAAAATTTAAGCCCATGTGATGGTCATTATTTGGTTAAAAAAAGAAGAAGATTGAATTGTGAATTTTTGGAGGATGTGTTGTTTAAAAGTAGAAAAAAAAAATTAAAAAAAAATTGAATTTACATTTAAAATATTTTATCGTACGAATGTGTGGTTGAAAATGAATAAGTACAATAAAGAGTTTTGAAATAATGATTGTCAAACGTGAGCTAAATGCGTCCGATTCCCCTTTAATTATTTGTTTTAAGAATACTAAGGAGTCAAGGGCAAAATAGGTTTTCTGCTAGAAAATTGTCTTTTTCACCACAGCTCTTATTTTGTCCACCACATTTTAATTACACTTAAGGTTTTTAATCTTTGCTTATTATAATATTTATGCTCTTAACAATTTTTTATGTCATTCTCATCCTCAAACTTCTCATTAGTTAACATATTTTGTATTTGACAACAATTTTATGTTCAAAAGTCCGTTGAAATGATGTAAAACAATTATTTCTCCATTATATTTTTTAGAAATAAATATATAAAAGTATGAAAAATATTTTTCCCTCATTTCAAAACATGAAAATAGAATATTTTAATATAATTTATTATCAAGGATTAGATGTACTGTTAATGGAAGGTTGAAGATAAGAATTCGACAAAAAAAGATTAAAAAAATAATTGTTACAATGAGCAAAGATTGAAAAATTTAACTGCAGTTAAAATATGGTCTAACAAGTAGAAATTGGGGTATCGATATAACCAAAATGTGGTGAAATTAATGAATTCCGCCAAGTAGGGACCAGGATGCCATGAAAATGATAGTTGGGGACTTAAATGTCAAACATATAGATTGAGGATGCGCTTTCTACTAAGTGAATATGTTTTGGATTAATACTGTAATTTCCCAATTAAAAGCGTAAGAAAACCCAAAATAAAAAAAGAACTCTACCCAAAAACGAAACAGGCAAACTGCAAACAGCTCTCTCCTCTTGATCAGTTCTGCTCTAAGATCCCCTATTCCCCTCAAAAAATTGTAAATCAAATTGCTTGGCGAAAAAAACCTACCATTTTTAAATTTGTCCCAATTATTGGTTCCGATTTTTCCATCAGGTGCTTAAGCGGAAATCGTACTCAAAATTTGTTCTATATCTTGCTGCACTGTAATTATCGACATGCATTTTTGTTTAATGTTGAATTAAATTAATTAGCCCTTTTAATCTTTATCTGTGTGATTTTAGTGAGGATGGGCATAGCAACTGATAGCAATTATGCAACTCCATTTCCGAAAAGGTTTCCAGCCACTAGCTCCACTGGTAATTTCTTTACCATTTAGTTACAAACCTCTCTTTGCACATATACTCACACACGTGTATATACGTGTATGGCTGCATGTATGATTTTTGGTAAGGGAATATCATTCGCTATTTTTTTTAAAATTTTTTTTTTTTACGTTGAATTTGATTTTAATATCCTGTCCCGAACTGTCGATTTAATATTTCATGTATTTTCTTTCTTTCTTTTTTTGTCGTTTGGTTGGGGGGTTGAGAGGGAGACGGAGGCTATTTTAGATTTTTTTTTTTTTTTTTTTATTCTATCTTTTGGAGAAATTATTTGGTGAATTTGTTATCATTCGCATTGGCTGTTGGCACTTGCAACATGCCATGCCACCCTTACTTTGTAGCAAATCTACATTGCTTTGACTTAGACGAGTGATGAGAAAAACGTTAAATGCAAAAGTTAGTGATTACTGGGTGAAAATGATTTGGTATTACAAAAGAAAACTAAGAGGCCAAGTTATCTTTTGGGGAGCTTCAAGGCCAATATCAATCGCAACAAGAAGAGCATCTCCTTGAATACTTGGTAAATTTACCATTTACACGCATCTCGTATGAAAAAGACCTTTCTTGGGTAAAGAAGGTAGAACTAATGAAGGTGTGCCTATTTCATAAGGGATACTTCAAAATAATGGCCTAAAAGAAGTGTTTTTTGGCGTGGACACCTGGGCCTGATTTTGGATAATAATGGGTTTGATTGCAGCCTCCCACTAGTTATAGCTTTTGGAAAAAGTGATTATATCTTTCTACATCAACTAATGGCCTTAAGGGTGGGAGCGATCTGAAGAGAACCAAATCAAATCGAGTAGCAATGGATGTCTTAAATATATTATCACTGGTTACAGCTCTAATCATGGAACCAAAGCAACTGTTTTTGGTTTGGTCGGTTTGGTTCGGTTCCCTCAATTAAAGTTGTCAAATTCACTAAATTGCACGAATTAAGTATTTGTGAACATGGTAGGCATGTATGGAATGTGTTAATTTCAAAACAAAAAGGAATAATTTTTAACCAAGAACCAGAATATTTGCACAAGGCACTATATAACTAAAATATCGGGTTAGAATGGATTTTTGATTTTGGGTATTGGAGCCACGAATTGGATCGAAACCTCGGTTTTAATAACGAGAACCAATTGGAATTTTCGGCAGATTTGGTATGTTAACTTTTGCCTACACAATAAGTAATTGGTACCGAGTTTGTGTGAGCGACTGGGTGTAGCTTGATAATCTTTTTTGTTCCTTTTCTTTTCTTTTTGTCTACAGTTGTGCTAATGTCGAGTTTGAAGCAACAATTCTAAAATTTTTCTTTCGATCAATGTTTGGTGGAAGTAAGATTACAATATGGTAATTCTTTCAAAATTATGTTAGTACTTAACAAGAATCCAAGGAAGTAAGATGTTAGCAGGGGCATGAGGGTTGGACTGTGAGTGGGAGGTTTTCTGTTAGTAGCAGTATCGACATTTGATGTTAAAAAGCTGGGAAAGACAAAATCATACAATTTTAAAGAAAATTAGGTGTAAATTTGCTTTCTATGTAGTTCTTTTGATGGATACCAGTTGGCAAACCGTACTATAGTATCCGCCTTTTCATTCGATGAGTAAGTTCATTTAATATTTACAAGAAGTCCACCTGCATACGGAATTTTTTATTTTTTTCTGAATGTAAACACTATAAATATATGAGATGGGAAATAGTCGTAAGAAAATCATTTCAGAATATTCGTTTGGCACTTCTTCATTTCCTCAAAGTAGGTAATTTGAAATTGCAAAATTTTATCTGTAGATCTGTTGTTCTATTATTTCTGTTGTAAAATTCTTAAGAAAAGTGCAGAGAAAATATCTGAAAACCCCAGGAAGATTCATTATTTAATGCAAATGCTTGATGGAAATGTTGCCAATATATCGAAGGATTTCATATTTGTATTTCACAATGGGGTAAAATTAGTCAATAATATGGATCCTTACCTGTGTTTCGTCGTGTTTCATGTCTCTATTGGTTTTTGAGTGCACAGAGTCCCGCATCTACCAAAAACAAAAGAAAAATAGATGAGGGCACAAGGTGAAGTTTATCATTTTTATGTATTGATTTTATATTTTATATCTACAGATTTACGTCACAGTGGGTGGAAAAGGATAAAAGTTGATGAACGAAGTGGTTACAGTGACACACCCTTTGCTGCTGGTTGGCGTGGTGAATCTGACCTGGAAGGCCAAGAAGCCTGCTCAAAAGTGGTGGATTATTCAGATCCATTCTCAATAAACAGTATGCTGAAAGAGTTGGATTCTGGCAAGTACGGAAGCGTTACTAAGGATGTTGAGGATCTTCTTGTGCAGAGGAAAAATTTATTAGATTCTTACTATGCAATGGATCCTACTCTACCATTCAAGTGTTTGGCTGTGCAAAATAACAAAGCTTCAGAATTACCTGGAGCGACTACAACTGATGTCATTAACTTGGAGGATGATCCTGATGGATGTAATGTTGTAGTCAAACAGTTTGCTCTGGCTGCACAACTAGTCCCTTTGCCTGGACCTGTTGTTATACTTGATTCAGATGATGAAGATGTTAAGAATGAGAAGCCGTTATGTCCCTTCCGGGAAGTTGAGTTGAAGAAGCCTCCTGGCCACCTTCTCATGAAGGACTTTTTGGTATGGAACTTTTCTTCTTTTATCAGTTTTTTCCATCATTAAATTTGTTATTGTTGACCTTGCCAAACAGGCATTTGGACAAGTCACAATTAGCACAAGAGATTGTGTCTGGCCAAATAAATGACAAATAAAATTAAATGTCCATGTATCAATTCTTGAGTTGATTGATCAATAGCTCCAACTCTAGGTTCCTGTTAATTTCTATAAAACGGTAGCTCCAGTAATAGTCTCTCTAGATAAAGACGCTAATGCAGTTCATGTGCTTTCTTTTGCTGCTGTTGAAAGGTGATGAACAACGAAGTTTAGATGGCAAATAATCGTGTACTGACACTCTGATGAAATTATAACATGCACACACGTACTCGCACTCAAGTACTTAACATGTTATGGTATTGAGATCTGATCATTGTATGAGATATAGTTGTGTTTTCTTGCACTTAAGGCATTGTATATGTTGGATCCTCATGAAGTCATGTTTATCGAATCAGACCGTAATCTTGTAATGAAAATGGTTGAATATTTGGTTGATATGTTAAAAGGAGAGGTATTTGGTCATTACATAGAATTCTTAGTGGATAACCTATTGATAAGGTCAAATTGTTGAAAATGTGGTTGTGTATTTCTGCTTTATTGGAAGGGAAATCATGCATACTTTTTGAAATTTTAACAGTTGTCTAATTTATTAGGAATATCCAATAGAATATCCCACAAAGCAGTGTCAAAGATGACTACAGGAGGATATCGTCGAGAACTTTCCTAGGTTTTTGGGGGCTCAGACGGCATGAGAAGTATATATTTTGGAATATACATCCGTTATTATCACATGTATTGCTTGAAATTATTGTTTGTACCTCAATTTGAATACTGTTCAATCCCATAAATTTTTTGCATTATGCAACCATTTGAAAATTTAGGGAATGTTTAAAACTCAGAGGTGTTTATATGAATTTTACTTTTAATTTTCCTTTTCAAAAAAAGATTTATTACACAGAACTTTCAGGAACTTAAAGACCCAGCGCGTTTGGATGACCCCATTTGAATGTAGCTCATAGTTCATCGGCTCTGATTTATTTATGTTTTTGATGCTACTAATCTTTTCCATTTGACTGTTGGCGGTGAATCCGGTGATGTATGGCTTCTTATAACTTACAACCTTCACTGGTTTGAGGATTAACCAATTTATTTATTTATTTATTGGGGTTACAGGTGGGCTACAAATTGTTTTCTGATAGATAATATAAAATACATGTTTTTCTGAGAGGATAATAATTATCTTTTGCATTAAAATTATACACCGGTTTATTTCTTGGCTGGCATTGCCGCTCATAACCAAATGCAGGAACAAAATTATGGTCAGAGCCGAAATCTAACTGAAAAAGATGCGCGTCTTGCTGGTGAAACTAAACTGACAAAAGATAAAGGTGTATATGTTGGTCTTGCTGGTGAAACTGAACTGGCAAAAGATAAAGGTGTATATGTTGGCACAGAGGATGACATGGAAGTGGACGAAGATGATGAACAACCTGACAATAATTATGATGGTCTGGATGACATTTGGAAGGAGATGTCTGTTGCGTTAGAGTGTTCTAAGGTAGGAGAAATTTGTATTTGAACTCTGTTGTATTAATTGATAATATTCGTGTCATATATTTCTATCCATCTTGTATATGAATGCTAACAACATACTGTCAGTAGATTTTCTGGTTTATTAATAGACTTTTCTACATTAGATGTCATTTGATTGTTGAGTTGGCATCCCAGTAACAGCCACATAGATGGCTGACTTTAGTTCATGTGATGGAATTGCCGAATTGGATGA
Organism: Fraxinus sp. 1973-6204; assembly: GCA_903798365.1. Taxonomy (NCBI): domain Eukaryota; kingdom Viridiplantae; phylum Streptophyta; class Magnoliopsida; order Lamiales; family Oleaceae; genus Fraxinus; species Fraxinus sp. 1973-6204. Next base: position 7,854 of record CAIGRR010298399.1, on the reverse strand, counting down.
AGTGGTCTAAATTGAGACCAAATTAAAGTATAGTGACCCAATTGATACAAACTGAAGTATAGCAACCCAATTGAAATAGAGTTCTAAGTCTTTAATCTGATGCATAATTCAGGCACTTTTGATGTACTGAAAGAACAAATACTTGCTAATGAAAACCAGGTTACAAATGAGAATATTAAAAGGGGTAATGTTGCAGGAAGCATGCATACATTGTCTCTTTGAGAACTGGGGTATACAGAACTGAATTTATGGAAGTACAAGAAGTGAAAGCTCATACTAATTGGAATTAATCAAGGTTCTTAGCGTTTTGCCTTCAACATATCACATCATTGCTATGTTGCATCATGCATGAGCACTTCAACTAGGGTAGCTTGTTCGTGTCGGTCCTGTCGGATATAGATTTTTTTCGAACAGTCTACCATGATCATTTTTCCTTTTTTATTGGAAATATTATATATTTTTAACTCAAATTAATTAGTAAATAACAAATAGGTATTCATATTTAAAAGATTTCACTAAGAAAAATTAATAACAAATATAAAACTAAATTTATACTATATAAATGGAGAATTTAATCAACGTACCGGTGACGTGTCGTATCAATACATTTTTTTAAAATTGCGTGTCGGATTAACCGACAAGTGTCTTATTGGATATGTGTGTCCGTGTCGATGCATCATATCATCCTTGAATCTTACTAGAACACTTGCTTCTAATGTTTGATTTGATATTCCAATTCAAAATTTGTTAGTTGCTGTGAAGTTTTCTTTTAATCAAATTGACTTACTGAATATTGTAATGCCTCTAAAACCACATTAATAATTATGTCTTTATTTGTTGATTTGTTGATATCTGTAGACATTCCTGCTCAATGAGCTTGGCGTTTTTTATATTTGATAGGATACGGGTGCAGATCCTCCACCCGACGAACCTGAAGCTGAGGGTGGAGAAGATTGTGAACATTCATATATACTGAAAGATGATATCGGTGAAGTATGTCGCATTTGTGGAGTTATTGGGAGAGGAATCGAAACCATTATTGAGTACAATTTCTCCAAGGCATGGTTCCTTTCTTCTTTGTACGCCACCTGTATTAGATTTTAGCTCTGTAGTTTAAATGTGAAGCTCAGAAATCTGTGCATGATCCTAATTATTTGAATTTTTTTTTCCGTATGTAAAGTTTGAAAGTGAAAGTGAACTGCTTTAAGTGCACGAACTTGCTAGAAAAATTTATATAGTATATTATATCTGGTCTTACTAGTGCTCGCAAAACTGCATGGCCAAGTTTAGTGGTCCTCTATAATCGTACATCACACTCAGTTGGGGACCCTGCTATATTGAACTTCACTTCAACTGGGAATTTGTGTTTAACATCTAGTTCGTAGTGTTGAGCATTCTCAACTCCCTTGAGAACGTAACCAAATTTGGCAGCTACATTAATCCATGCGAATTGTTAACTGAGTAAAATTTATAGCTCAATGCTGTATTGTTTAGAAAAAATTAGGTTTTGAGGCAAAATGTGGTTATAAATTTAGAAATATTCTACATAGATTCTTTACAAAACTATATGTTTTCAAGTAAAAAAACTCAGAATGTTTTACTAGTTATTGTACGATGGAGGGCATTCATTTTTGAAAACTATCCAGTTTGTGTCTTTTATCTTTATCCTGCCTAGCTGCCTCTATATGAAAGTTTTTAGTTAGTGTTGCAAAGGTCTGGTCTCCTACACGGAGATCTCTTTTTTTCCTCGTTATGCATCATGTAGAACTCAATGTGCAGTTCTAAACTCTTCATAATAGAGTTGGCACCAAATGTAGACTCAATCTGTCTTCAGTGCTTAGTTGGAACTCTTTTTATATTGAACTTCATTTTCATTTCTAGATATAAATTATACTTCAAAGTCAATCATATGAAGCAATGCCTATTTGTTCTTATTAATCAAGTCAGATCTAGTTCAGACAACTAACTTCCCCTATATTAAATTATATTCAGGTCACCAGAAGTACCAGAACTTACAGATATGATGGGCGGACTTCCAAAGACAATGATCAACCAGAAATACTTCCTGATGGGTTCACACCGTCCGCTACAGAGTTTACCGTTGCTGATATTTACCCACATCCACGGCACAAGAGGGTGATGAAGCCCCATCAAGTTGAGGGCTTTAACTTCCTTCTCAGTAACCTGGTGACTGATAATCCAGGAGGCTGCATTATGGCTCATGCTCCTGGGTCAGGGAAAACCTTCATGATTATCAGTTTTCTGCAGAGTTTCATGGCCAAATATCCGCATGCAAGACCACTGGTAGTGCTACCAAGGGGAATTTTAGCAACATGGAAAAAGGAATTTCTGAGATGGCAAGTGGAAGACCTACCTCTGTATGACTTCTACTCGGTGAAAGCAGACAGTCGATCCCAGCAACTAGAAGTTCTAAAGGAGTGGGCAAAAGAGAGGAGCATACTGTTTTTGGGTTATAAGCAGTTCTCTTCTATAGTGTGTGACAGTGATGCTGGGAGTATTCCTGCTACGTGCCAAGAGATTTTACTGAAATGCCCTTCCATTCTGATCTTGGATGAAGGACACACTCCAAGAAACCAGGACACTGATGTTCTGACCTCCCTTGAGAAGGTCCAGACACTGAGAAAGGTGGTGCTCTCTGGGACACTCTACCAGAACCATGTGAAAGAAGTTTTCAACATCTTAAATCTTGTTCGTCCAAGGTTTCTAAAACTGGAGGCTTCTAAAATAATCAAGAGGAGAATTCTAAGCAGAGCTGAAATGTCAAATAAAAGGAACTCGATGAAAAAGATCACAGACAAAGAATTTTGTGAATTAATCGAGCACACTCTCTTGAAGGATGAAAATCGTGTGAGAAAAGTGAATGTCATACAAGATCTACGAGAGCTCACCAGAAAAGTATTGCACTACTACAGAGGAGACAACCTGGATGAACTTCCAGGACTTGTTGACTTTGCCGTCTTTCTTCAACTGAGCCCCAGACAAAAGGTTGAAGTTCGAGAGCTGAAAAACTTGGCCAGGAAATTTAAAATAAATGCCGAAGGGAGTGCAATTTATGTGCACCCACAGTTGAAGACTCTGTCAAAGAATTCTGGAGTGAAAGACAGGGTCGACGAGGAGAAAATTGATGGAATTTTGGAGAAATTGGATGAGAGAGAAGGAGTGAAAGCTAGATTCTACCTGAATCTTCTCCAGCTCTGTGAATCCTGTGGTGAGAAGCTACTTGTTTTCAGCCAATACCTTCTGCCGCTGAAGTTCTTGGAGAGGTTGACTGTGAAGGTGAAGGGTTATAGGCTCGGAAATGAAATGTTCATGATCACGGGTGACTCAGATTCTGAAACTCGAGAGTCTTCCATGGAGAGATTCAACACTTCACCTGATGCTCGAGTCTTCTTTGGTTCGATTAAAGCGTGTGGTGAAGGGATATCTCTTGTAGGGGCTTCGCGAATAATCATATTGGACATTCATTTGAACCCGTCAGTTACCCGCCAAGCCATAGGACGTGCCTTTCGACCTGGTCAGTTTAAGAAGGTATATGCTTATAGATTGATTGCTTCTGGTTCGCCAGAAGAGGAGGACCACAAGACCTGCTTTAAGAAGGAAAGCATAGCAAAGATGTGGTTTGAATGGGACGAGCATAGCGGTTTACAAAACTTTGAAATGGAGAATGTGGATCTGAAAGAATCTGGAGATTTGTTTTTGGAAACTCCTCGATTAAGGGAAGACATAGTTGCTTTATTCCAGAGGTAAGTGAACTTCACGTTCTCTTGAATAATCATCTTACATACACCCTCGAAATTTATTTATTTAATTTTTTGTTCTCGTCATTGTCAGGTAAATGGTGGCAACAGTGCTGAGATTCACTTGGTTATAGTCTGCCCCTTTCATGGATTGTGAGCTTAGCTTGCTGCACAATTCGTAGTATGAATTTGTGGAATGTATTTAGATTGAGATTTATTAGAACTTGTGAATGTGACTGGAAATGAAGATAATTTCTGTTTGTGATTCTGTTAATTTACATTCAGAAAATGACCGCAGAATAGATAATTCTCCTGGTTATACATATATATACTCGTAGTTTACAGTAGTTTTGGTATTGCTTATCGTTGTGCATACCCGGCCTTTCGTTGCAGATAATAGCCTTGAGTTTGCCTTTTTGGAGTCAATTCAGCAAGGTAAATGAAGATTAAATAGTCATAATTAAATATTTTAGATAAACCAGTCTATGCATTCGGATATTTACTACCATTTTTATGTATAAGATGACCCGTAGTTCTATGTACAAATTACTGTAGACCCTTGTTCTGTTGATTTTGGAGTTGGTCTTTGATTGTGTGGTGCTAGACTCAGAAAGTGATTGTTTCCTATTTGGTGAGAAGCCATTTTGTTTGTTTTTCTGCTTTTGTGCAAACCCTTATTTTGAAACCATTGACATAGCACTTGTGAGGCCGATTGATTCCCACCTTTGTTTGGCTTATGAATATGAAGGTGTAAATAGTGGCTGGCCTAGCTCGATATGCCCCTTTTCTTCATTCGTTATATTTGAGACGAGCATGGCTCAGCTGTAGAGCCATGCCAGGACGGCCCATGGCTTGGCCATGATGGGTTGGGTCGTTCTTTTTACAGGTCTAGCCACTCAACCCCTAGTTCACGATACATTTTGACACACGTTGATGAATGCAAACTTCGGCACTTCTCCCATTGTACCTTTTTGGTGTAGAGAGACTCCTTCAACTTCAGGATATTGCAAACTTTCATAACAAACCTTAAGCGTCTCCACATCAGTCAAAAATTAATGTTTCTATACAAACATGGTGCCTTCCAAACCAATCTTTTGCTAGATATATTACAAAAATATTTCATAAATTTCATAGTACGAAATAAAGCGAGGCTTCTTTATCTTTGATGAACGGTTCAGGAGCGGGCAAATGCTTCTTCTGTCCAGTGAAATCAGAAGTCTTTTTCTCACGCTACAAAATCATGTACAATACGCGATGAGACAAACTCATGCCGCCGGTTCGCAGAATCCATGAAGTCAAATCCTGGTGTCCCAATCCCTGTAGAAGCAGAAGATGCATTATACACATCATTGCCTCTCACTATTGCAAAATTACGACGAGTTTCATCAGAAACGGGTAGGCTACCACCCTGCAATCCTAACATGAGTGATACTCCGTTTCCACTTCCAAATCTCTCTAGCTCAGAAATCTGGTATGCAGCTGCCATAAATCTTTCGTCGCCATAATTTGATTGTATTATCTTATGTATAAAAGGGCTCCGGTCATCCACGGGAAGAGGGATTTGGTCGACTCTACTTTGTCCTATCAGATTCTGGTATGAGGGATTGGTGTCTGATCCCACCATTTCTACATCAGGGACATGATCAGAAATTGGCTCAAAGGGTTGCCCAGTTCTACAATGCTCGGTTTCTGTGGGAGATGTGGTTTGGTACAAGTCTTCTGATGCTTTTGCATCAATTTTTAAAGCTTTTTGTGCAGATTCAGAAGAAGAAATAGTGTCCATCTCGACATCACCAACCTCTTTTTTGTACATTTCTTCGACCATAGGCTTCCAGAGCCGAACTCGAGCATTTATGAACCAATTTGAGACCTGATCCAGGGCATATATCAATCAACAAAAACGTACAAGAGTCGAGTATTCACTATAGCGGAATTATTCTCCTGCCCACGGTGGGCAGAATAAGATTGCCCACCTGCTGATGTGGCAAGAGAACCCAACGCTGGGTTCTCTCCAAATGTGAGAGGGTTCTCTCCGAGTGGGTATAATAAGACTTCCCACCGTGGGCAGGAGAACACCATTATTCACTATAGAGACACTGACAATTAATTCTTTCACAAGAGAAATAATTTTATGAGATGGAGATTGTTTCACCTGACTTCTTGTCAAGCCGGTCTGCCTTGATAGCACGGTCTTGTCCGAATCTTTAGGGTAGCTGGAGAAAGAAAAAATAATCTATCAAATGTAAGAATTTTATAAACAAACTCAATAGTATCGATAAAGAGAGAGAAAGAAAAATGTTTAAAACAAAATAGAGTTTTGCAGAACGAACGGATGAAGGAAGTGCTCAAAAAGCCAAGCACGCAAAATTGAAACAGAGCTTTCTGGGAGTCCCCTCTGTGTCCTCCAAGCATGTGGTCGCATCATTCCGAGTTGCTGAAGGGCTTTCTGTTGCCTGAGTCGCTGATCTACATGACGCAGTCGAGATATTCTAACCCCTTTACCATTTGCTGAAGAATCTTCCTCTCCAAGGCTTTTTCGTGCCACACGAATCTGGCCATTTATTGCATCATGCAAGGAACGAAAGTGACGGGATATTGTCTTGAGGGCGAGGGACGTGTAAGGTTTGGCTGCACCACATCCTGCTATTACATCAAAAGATGACACCAAGATTTGCATCTGATGATAATACTGTCTGTACCTTTGATCAACCTGTAATGATTAAATCTTAAATGAGAAATGAAAATGATTGAGAGAGAGAAGACAATTAATCAGTCTGCTTTTCAAGCTTCAACCATCTTGGAGCAGGGTATATAATTATGAGATACCTCTCCAAGAACAGATTTATGCATGGTCAATGTCTTGGCAACAAACCAGAGGCTCATTTAAATATTGTGCACAACAATATTGTTTGATTACACAATTAACGATTAGGAAATAGTAGAAATCGAACTCTTAAAATCGCCATTGACGAGAAAAGTTAATTCATTGGCTTTAGCAAGTCAAGACAGGGATTGTACCTCGTCCAACATTGATAAAAGCTTTGTGATCTTATCTTGCACGTCCTGCTTCTTGGCGGCTGAAAGTTCACTAGGAAAGATGCTGCTAGACGAAGGGTCCGAGGTTCCATTCCCTGACTCTCCATCAGCTTCTTTGGCAGTTTTAATAAAGCTGTTGTGTTGCTCCATAATAGCTTGTCTGACATTAACAATTTCATCCAGCAATTGTTGAGCTGCTTTCAAGTACTTGGAATTAGGAACCACACTAGAAATACTCGACATTCCATATGCAGGGATATCAGCCTTTTTCGCATTCAAATTGCTTCTGGGAACGTCAGAAACCATATATTCGTTACGCCTTGATTGCTTAATCTGAGAATCGTCGTTTTCTTCAAAAGAAACATTCTGGCCCCTGGTTTCACCTGATATAGATGGATTCGGACACGATAATGGGGAGAAATCGGGATTAGAGCTCAGATACGGGATAGATGACATATTCATTCGTGATGGATCGTGTGTGCTGAGACTCAGGGATAATCCTCGTCCCTCCAAACTTGTAGCGCCTTGAAGAATGCCAGAAACTCCACCCATTGGATGAATCATGCTAAAATCATGATCTGCAGTTGATGATCCTACAAGATTTGATAGAGTTTCTTGTCGAGACGTGTTGGAATCCAAAGATCCAATGGGCTGAACAACTGAATGCGACAAGAAATTCATATACATCCCCGTATTACCAGGAAGAAATGGTGTTTCAGAATATGAACCGGGCAAAGGAACCCTTGAATAAAGCATTGTTGTGGAGTCTCTTTGATTATTTGAGCTCGGAAAACATGTAGCCATTTTTTCGATGGAGTACCCAATTCTCTTTCTACGTAGGAAAATCCAGAGAGATGACCAAATATTCCAGGCAATTCTGGGGAAAATTCACCACCAAAGATACAAAATAGATTGTGAGTTCATGATCTTCTAATGTTCATATTTACACTTCACAATATAAGCTTCAGAGCTACTGGTACTTTTGGCAATTCAAATATGAAACAGAAATTACATACAACGTGTTTGGTCGGGAAGATTGGACAACACTAAAAAAGAAAAA
>CAIGRR010298381.1:0-11419 GCA_903798365.1 Fraxinus sp. 1973-6204 | reverse complement strand
TTTTTTTTTTTTTTTTTATTTCACTTCACCGCTAATTCCAAAAATCACATAGAAAACTCCAAAGTCCTATTTTTTGGGTCCGCCATCTCATCTACAGAGAAAGCTCTATCCATCTCTTGTAGAAGATGTTAAGGGCAATTCGTAGGGATCAATGTCCGGCGGTGTTGGTAGCCGAACGGTGGCGGAAAATGGAAAATAGAAGTAGAAGCAAAAGGTAGAAAGAAACAGTACGGAGAGAGGAATGAGGGAGGCGTGAATGGGGAGAAGATTAGGGTTATTTTTGGTTCCCATATATATTTTAGTTTGGAATGTGATGGATTCATTTAAATGAGCTAGAATATTATTTGCAACGTTTGATAAACGTTACTAAATGTGACTTTTAGCAACGTTTGATAAACGTTGCTAAAGGTAAAATCTTTCGCAACACTCAACACGTTGTTAAATGTGTCTAACACAATATTTTTTTTTTAAAAAACATTGCCAAAACTCATTTATATTAATCAATGACAATATTCACTTATTTAAATGTTGCTAAAAAACCCTTTTGGCAACATTTGAACATTTGTCAACAAATGTTGCCTTTTTAATGTGCAAATGACTATTTTTGTTGTAGTGTTTGTCATTATAATCGATGCCCGTCGATATCCTCTTTTCTATTTTCTTGTTATAATCATTAAATATTGTCCTTATTGTTGTGGACTAGAATGCTTTAATAACAGATTGTTGTGCAAAGATAACAGATTAAGCCACAATATGACATAATTGATCACAAGTGTTGCGGAAGTTTGTTCCAAGTGTCGTCAAAACGATGCTTTTCGGACTCAGTTTCACTTTACTTTTCTCTACCAAACAATCAATCCAAATGGCTCCAACCCACAACCAATATATACACCTTGATTGCTCCCCAATCTCACCCACAAAGGACAAGATAATGGTGATGATTTGTAGACTACAAAGGAACGAGAAAAATAATGAAAAAACACGAGATGGAGGCCAAAACACAGAAAGCCACCTGTTTTTTCCTCTCCAATTCTATAGTCACGTTTTCTCCTTTCACAACACAAATTCCACACAAAACGGTTAGGGCAAAGACACCATATATATAGGCTAAGTTAGGCTTTAGTTGGACCAATAAAAGAGGTAAAATGGGTGAAATTCAAAGCCATCCAAAAGTTAATATATATGGGCCATAAGCAAACATTATTTGTTTAAATTACTTCCAACGGTCTACATTGTTTTCGAGTTGAGTCTTTAGAATTGGTTGTGGTAATAATTTAATCCAACATTTATATCATTGCCCGGAATTCATTGGGTATCAAAACCCAACAAATCTCCACCTTGATACCCAATCAATTTGCAAGCAATCAAAACACAAAGTTAACATTGCACTATCAAGTTAACCAATGAAATTGGAATCACAGATCTTACCTCGTGTTTTGGACCAGAAACACATATCATATCTGCTCCATATACTCACTATGGCTAAGGTCACAAACAAATATCCAAGTAGAAGCAGATAATCACAGCAATCAATCAATAGCAAATAAACATGCGATGCAGATATCATATAAGATAATCCACAGGTCTTTTCGAAAATACATTCACACATAATAACAGATTTAAACCACTAGACACTCAACACACATATTGCTAATGCATCTTAACCCACTATGCATGCAAACAATTATACCAAGTGATTAAATTGCTCTCAAATTCATACAAATGCACATATCAAACACATTGAAAATGCATATATAACCTTGCAACAAAATTAAGCAATCATACACATGTAGAAAGGATTACACACGGATGCACGTGCAGTAATTATGTTTACTCTCAATAAACCTCACTAGGGTCATCACTCGACCCTATAACCAAATTCATCTCACATTTCTCCTTATCTTTCCTTTTATTATCATTATTAGGACAGTCTATTTCACCATGTCCAAATTTATCGTAATTAAAACACATTTTACTTTTCGCACTTGTCTTATACCTACATTTGCGATCAAAATATTTATGAAAAACTTTTTTGTTTGTCAAATTGAAAAATCATATTTTTCGTCAAAATGCACAACTCGAAACGTGTTGTCATTTTACAAAAAATGCATAGAATACAAAATGCAATCAATTCACACAGAATGGTCGAGTAAAACCTTTCCAAGGATTACGTGAAATTCTAATAATGAAGAATAATTAGCGACAAATTCACGAAGAATTCAAGACAAATAATTAACAAGTAATTCCTAAATCTAGCAATAGGCAATAGTTACCCCATCACAATAACTCAAACCTAATGTCTTCTAATGGAAAAATAAATGATTAAGCTACACAATTATCTTAACTGCAATAACAAAAATAAAGAACATGATACCGAGCGGACCATATCTGAAGGTCCGTAAATATTGAGATATGCGAATTTATCACTATAGGGCCACCACTATTCGTCCTAAAGTCTCCAACAATCGCAGGAGTCAATCAACCAAGATGGAATCCCGAACACGCGAAGAACAAAATCGTTTAGACTTTAGTGAAATAGAAAACTAACAACACCAAAATGTCAAGAAAAATGTTAGGAACAAATTGCTTGAAGACGCCGTTGTCGAAAAACCCTTCACGAATCCTCACGCATCGCCTACACTCTCTGCGTGTGGTCTTTACGCCCGATCGCCTGGACCGCCTTCATCTGCATGTCATGCCAGTGGTCTCTTTTTCACCACCAGGTCTCTGGATTGGCCGGAAATCACGAAACAGGTCCAGTTTTTAGGTAGTTTTCTGATAGTTTTTCCATATCTTTTTTCTGCTTCGTTTCAGCCGAACTTTAGGTCGGTTTTTGATCAGTTTCTCAAGCCAAATCCGCCACCTTGAAGCTCTGATACCAATTGTTGCGGAAGCTTTCTCCAATTGTCGTCAAAACGGTGTTTTTCGGGCTCAGTTTCACGCTACCTTTCTCTACCAAACAATCAATCCAAACGGCTCAAACCAATGATAAGATAATAGTGATGATTTGTAGGCCACAAAGGCACGAGAAAAACAATGGAAGAAACACGAGATGGAAGCCAAAACACAAAGAAAGCTACTGGTTTTTTCCTCTCCAATTCTGCAGTCACGTTTTTCTACTTTCACAATATGAATCGCACACAAAACGGCTAGGGCAAAGGCACCATATATATATATGCTAGGCCAAGCTTTAGTTGGATCAATAAAAGAGGTTAAATGGACCAAGACTTAAAACCATTCAAGAGATAATATATATGGGCCATGAACAACATTAATTGTTTAAGTTACTTCCAACAGCCCATGTTGTTTTCGGGTTGAGCCTCTGGATTTGGTTGTTGGTAACAATTTAATCCAATGTTTACATCATCGCCCGAGATTCATTGTGTATCAAAATCCAATAACAAGGATATAAGAACAATGTAATTTGTAGAGAATGAAGATTTTATTATAATATGGAGAAAAAATATGAAGATTATATGTTTACAATATTTCTAACTTTTAACTTGTTTTTTAAAATACAATGAAGAGCCAACTATTTTTAGGGAATAATTAGGGAACATCCAAGCCCTTATAGTAGAGTTGTAGATAAAGTAGAATGTCAAAAAATAGTCCAAAATGGAAAAGGACACCAAAACAGAGAAGGTTGCAGATCAAGTAACGACACTTACCTTTTTGTTAATATTTACAGCTGTAGCGCCTAGGCGCTTCGTCTCCGATCCAAACTCTTTCCAATGATATTTCTCTTTATTTCAAAATCCTTTTCAAATCCAATAAAAATTCTTACCCTCAATGGGCTTCCAAGTAGAATTTCAATTAAAATTTGCCAATAAAATTTGAATAGGATTTCACAATTGTATTTCAAATAGGATTTTAATTAATGTGCACTTTAATTAAATTTTTCAATTATTTTCAACAAAGAACTCGGGTCATACCCAAATTCTAACAATTTTCACCTTGACACGAATTTCAATGAACAAAACTTAAAAATTCTACACGTGGAGATAATTTTCAATGTAAGGAATAAATTTGAAATCTTCATTGAAAAACACAAACGAACTTCTCCATAAAGAATTCTAACTGAAAATATTCTCCACATCTACTACCCCAATTAGGGGCAAAAGTAATCTAATGACCACCAAATAAAGCTGAAACAAGCCCAACAACAGAATCACAATTGAATGAATTAAGAGAAGGATCTTGGCTAGAATCAACACTCTTAACCGCATTCAAACAATCAACAAAATCAGCCGAATTGTACCCATGTGGAATCTTATGGCAAAAAATTGGTCTATTTCTAACAATTGAATAAGATGACACTATCGATAAAGATGGCAAGAAGGATTTACCTAAATCTTCAAAATTCAATTGAGATATATTTTTAAACGAAGACCCCAAATTAGACTCCACGGTACAGAAACCAACTTTAAATCCATCGGAGTTCTTAAAATATGACGATTACTCAAAGACTCCATATCACACTGTAAGATATAAATGGAATTTTCTATATCCCATCAGCACAACATGGGCTCCTTTGATAACTTTCAAAACTCTATCTTCAACAGTGTACCCTTTTGAATCAAGAGTACTTGAGAAGATAAGATGTTTCTTCAGATTTGGAATGTGTCTTACTACATCAAGTGTTCTAACCGTCCCATCAAACATCTTTATTCTGACTCGACCAATACTAGCTATCCGACAAAGTATGTTGTTACGGTCATCACAACACCTTTTGGAATTTCTTCATATGTTAAAAACAATTCCCTATTGGGTGATATATGAAAAGTTCAAGTTGTATCTAAAATTCAAGTTTCATCAAGTTTGGAGTTGTAGTCAGACATAAGTAGAAACACTCCATCACTGCTAGGATTTTCTGCAATACTTGATTCTCCTGAAGTTTCTGATTGTTAATTTGTATTTGACTTTGATTTATTCTGTAACTTAACAATCATTTGTTCATTTTCATGCAATAATTATAAAATTTGAAATTAGATTCTGACTTACCACTCGAATGACCACCATGAACAATAAGATCATCTCCATGATCCCCAGATGTTACAAGATACTTAATATTCTCCTTTAACTATAGAGCATCATAGACTTTTTCGATGGTGTGAATATCATGACTATATAGTATCGTGTCCCTAAAAGATATGTATGAGACCGACAATGAACACAAAAAAATCAATCACAAGTCTTCTTCATTATATTTGACCTCCAAGGTCCCTAAATCAGCCACAATTTCTTCAAAAGCAGTTAGGTGATCCTCAAGAGATGTACCTTCTGTCATACGATGAGAATATAGATGTTGCTTCATATGCAATTTGCTAGTATGATTCTTTGTCATGCGTAATTGCTCCAATTTTAACCATAAAGCAGCAGCTGACTTCTCCTTCAAAACGTGCTATATAATAATATTTGAAAGATGAAGATATATTTAAGATAGGGTTTTACGATCCTTCCGTTGTTTCTCTTCCATATTCCAAGTTGTGGATACCTTACCAAATTCCAACAATGCGTAGGCTAAATCAATCTGAGCGAGTACTATTCGTATCTTTACCTGCAACAAAGAGAATTTTGTATTTTGATCTAATAGCGGAATATCATACTTCATTATTGTCATCACAAAAAATAGCGATCTTCCCAAGAATTTCAACATCAAAGGCTCTGATACCAATTGTTGTGGACTGGAATGTTTTAATACCAATTTGTTATGAAAAGATAAAAGATTAACTCACAATATGAAGTAATTGATCACAAGGATATAAGAACAATATAATTTGTAGAGAATTAAGATTTTAATATAATATGGAGAAATGATACAAAAATTATGTATTTATAATGTTTTTAACTTTTAACTTGTTTTTTAAAATACTATGAAAAACCAACTATATATAGGGAACAATTAGGGGACATCCAAACCCATATAATAGGGTTATAGAAAAAGTAGAATGCCAAAAATAGAGTCCAAATTGGAAAAATATATCAAAACAGTGAAGGGATCAGAACAGGTGGCGCCGTGGCACCGACCTTGCTGTTAATATTTACAGCTGCAGTGCCTGCGCTTAGGCACCTTTTCTCCAACCCAAACTTCTTCTAATGATATTTTTCTTCATTCCAAAATATTTTTCAAATTCAACATAAATTTCTACTCCCGATGGACTTCCAAGTAGAACTTCAATTAGAATTTGCTAAGAAAATTGAAATAGGATTTCACAATTGTATTCCAAACTAAATTCTAATTAATGTGTACTTTAATTAAAATTCTCAATTATTTTCAACAATAAATTCAGGCTACACTCAAATTCTAATATTTATATTCTAGTTATATAAAATTTAATAATTTGTATACTTTCCATATGCAGAAACATCTAAATAATTGGAGAAAATATCTATTGAATATTGATATCATCTCTTAGACAACAAACCTTAACTTCTAATGATCATGTACACCACTTCAGTTATTAGTATTCGTAAAATATTGTTATTTAAATGTTAGCTTACAAAGTAGTCTCGACCTTATAATTATGTAAAGTAATTTTGATTTATTTAATTTTACAATTAATCGGTCAACTTCACACACACATTAGAAGATATAAAAGATCCATACGAATCATGGACAGCACGAGTATATGTTTTAGGGGGAGCATTCAATGAACAAAGGTATTTGACAAATAATTTTGACCATTGATTAGTTTCTAATTTAATGGTTTAAATAAATCATCATTTTAAAATACAAATTAATTCAGGCCTGCAAATTCAGAAGGATTTCTAATCCCAATCCCCAGAGCATTGGTATCAATGGTTGACTTAAAACGCGGTGAGTGATGATCGGTAAGAGAATCACTCGACCGACAATTTCAAAATCAGAGTTGCAAAAATAAAATCTTCAACAGTTTTGTTAAAGTATGATTGTTACATTTGTTCTATCATCAATTGAATTCTTACAATTCATTCATCCTAATTTGGATCTATTATTTTTTCAAAAAATCTATGATTATCATACAACAAAAAACACCAATTGGAAAATACATGGCCGGTAGGGAGGAGAAATCCCCCAAAATTTTGCAGTAGTAGGGGGTCTATAACCCCCCCCCCCCCCCCCCCCAATTCGTTTGGTTAGGGGAGGGCTTAACTATGAAGTTGGGGGGAATTTTCTCCCCCTGTTTGTCGGTTTAACAGGGAAGGATGCAATGGTGGGGTGGATGAAAAGGACGCGGTGGTGGGTGGATGAAGGGTGATGTGAAGAAGGTGATAGTTATTTTATTTATTTTGTTATGATTTATATAAATCATTGGATTAGAAACCAATCAATGTTCAAGATTATTTGTCAGAAACTTTTGTCAAATAGAGGCTTATTGAACGCTACCCATGTTTAAGTGTTGATGCCTTAGAATTGAATGGCCAATTTTGCTTAAACTCGTGGTTGTGATATACGCTTTCTTTGAGAGTATAATAATTAATTTTGAACGTGCACGTAGTGAAAGTTTAGACGTTGAAATTTGAATGAAGGGTTCTTGTGTGTGTCATATAAAAGGATGCAAGCCCTCGTGAGAGTGGTAAAGTCTTTAGTGTATACAAAAATTACATCGTTAATTAAATATTGACAATAGAATAAGCTCATGTTTGGTGTAGGTTAAAATTAGATTTACAGTAGATTTTATAAAATTTAATAAAATGTGTATTTGAAAATTTGTGAATCTTATTAAATGTGTGGTTAAAATTAACTTTTGATTTTGATTTGAAATTTTGATTTGCTGTTAATCTAAACCAAACAAAGCTAAATAACCCACCTTAAGTCCCATATTTTGCCATTTGGAACACGAGGGAAGACTCCAAAACTTAAGATTTAACTATTAGTAGAAAAATTAAAGTAACATTGAGTTGATATTTTATAAAAGTAGTGCAGCTACTTTCAATAAATTATTCTCAAATCACGTCTGGCCTAATTTATCACCAAGACGTCAATGATTACAGAGCAAATGATGGAAACACCTCTTCAGGTAACAAACTATTACAAAAGTATCATATATAGATATTTTAAACTCAAGAATAAAAATATAGAAAATGGAAAAAAAAAAGACAATATTTTGAACCTAGCATAAAGACTAAAAGATATAATGGAATCGTTGTAGGAGCATATTTGACCTAGTTTCTTCTAAAAAAGGCTAGGTTATTATTATTATTATTTTTTTGTTTCTATTTTTTTCCCCCCAAACCCCCCCCCCCCCCTCCCAAAAAAAAAAGCTACACCGTGCTTTTTGCTCGAAAACAATTTTACAGTAAAATCTCGATAAATGAATGCTTGATAAATTAATAATCTTGCTTAAATAATAAAATTATTCGATCCCGACTTGGACCAACGTACTAAATAATAACACCGTCAAACGTATAAGATAATAAATTTTTTAGATCATTTAATACTCAACAAATATATAAATTAATACTTTCTTAAATTCATAAAAGTTTATATTAATAACTTTAGATTTATGTTCCATGTGTATGTGAAAGAACTTGATCAATGAATCTTCCAAAATATTAAACTTCGAAGTCAATGCATATACATTTATATTTCCTCTTTAATGTGGGTATAATTTTGAATTTCACCACAAAAAATATTTTTTTTAATATGTATTATAGAAAAATATAATACAAGTTATAAAAATATTAAATACTCTATAAATTAATAAATATTCATTTATTAAGAAATTAATAATTCATCTAAAATAATATATTTTTTATTCCAACGCTATTATATTATTGAGGTTTTACTGTTTGAGCAAGAAAGAAGGTTTTATATTTCTAATAAAAATAAAATAGAGAGAGAGAGAGAGAGAGAGAGAGAGAGAGAGAGAGAGCAATAATTGCAGTACATAATTTATAAGCAAAAGAGTAGAATTTACTCATTAGGNCTATTATATTATTGAGGTTTTACTGTTTGAGCAAGAAAGAAGGTTTTATATTTCTAATAAAAATAAAATAGAGAGAGAGAGAGAGAGAGAGAGAGAGAGAGAGAGAGAGCAATAATTGCAGTACATAATTTATAAGCAAAAGAGTAGAATTTACTCATTAGGAGCCTGTTTGGTAGAGATTAAAATCGAATTAAAATTGAAAAACTAGCCGTTATGGTTGACTTTTATTAAACGAGTGAGATCCAATAACGGTCATATTTTCAATGTTAATTAGATTTTAAGTGTTAACAAACATGCTCTAGAAATGCAATCAATTCAAATTGGAGTACAACCCATATTCAACTACATTCATTAATGAACGTTGGAACACACCTCTCCTCCCTCCTTATCTTCATAATTTATTTAGCATCAAACTATTAGGTGCACATTCAATGTGAAGAAATTTGGATTGGAAAAAAAATAAAAAAATAAAAAAATAATAAGATTATCACGGGCATATTGTTTATGGAAAAATGAAGTTTGAATTCTTTTTCCGATAATAATACTGGTTTATAAACTCCAAGAAAATCATAGATATTGAATCTTAAATCTCCTAATGTATCTCTTACAATTTCTTAATTTCTCACTAGCATATAAAGAATCAAATTAATTTTAAGAGAGGCAGCTTGGCCGATTCTTTATAAAGAAGTTATTAGAATTGAAGGTACGGATTTACAACCACAATAAAGATCTAGCTATGTCATTGCTCGTCATTGAAGTCTAGAATAATTGTTGCTTGCAAGCTATATATTAATCAGAAATTCAATATTTTTGGATGTGTCGATACAAATATTATATTTTTGATGTCTTTTTTTTTTTTTTTAATATATATAACAATTTAAAAAGTGGACTTCTCACTTGACAGTAGCCTCAAACAAGGGAACAAAAGCCATGTTGTATGTCAACTTGTGTATTAAATTAAGCATAAAAATATCGACATGTACTATGAAACCTATTATTCATTACAAGGGAATAGTTTTAAAAATGATATATCCCTGAATAAGCTTGATCACATCTACTTTATTGATTTCTTTCTATTTAGATTTTCTACTTACACAAATAATATCTTTTTCTATATACAAGAATCGAGTGGAAATGATACGTTGCTCTTTTATATTTTTGTTTTAACATTGTTATTTATGGTATATATTCTGCACACAAGTATATACTTTGTTACAAGTTACAATCCCTTTTATTCATCATCTTCAACATCGGTTGAAGCTTTTTAACTTTAAATATGCGATTTTTCTTTTTAATAGGGATGTAGAAAAGCAACAAATTGTGCATTTTGAAGTTGCAAAATGAACGTCACTTGATTCTTATTCTTAAAAGAAAAATGCAGCAAAATTTGCTCTCTTTCACCCCTACCCACATTTTCAAAGAAGTATCAAACTTTAGGTCCCCCATACAGCCATATTTATTTTTTTGTTTTGCCCTCGATAGATAACTAGAAATTGACTATCACAACATATCTAAAGATCATATGCCAAATCCAAAAATAAGGGTCCTACCCCTAGTTGGCGTGTAATTTAGAATGACACCAGTATGGCAGCTCTTGTATCCTGACCTGTTGAAACACATCCCACGATTTACTTCCTCTACAATACTCTAGGGATGGGGCGATGGGGAGCCCACACGATTGGAGTTCAACCTTTTTTTAGAATCCACAATTTGCAACAATACTCTCGCGAAAATGTTCATGTATATATATAGAAAAGGAGGAACATACTTGTGTTTTTACGTTCTGCCATCACTTGTAGTCCAAACTTTATTTTCCAAAAGTGATGGTAAAACTTGGCCTTTCGTGCAAACGAGAAGCCAAAGAATATTAGAAAAATAAACCTAAATTGGATGAATGTAATGATTAAAATAGTGGGTAAGCTAGCACATATCATTTCTTTCAAGAACCAAATCCTTGTTTGTATCAGAATCAATTATATATATATAAGAAATTTTGCATAAATGTCACAAAGGTACATTAAAACTTATCACTTTTACAAATGGTAAAGAATGTCACTTTTTTTGTGTGAAATGTTCAATCATCCTTGAAGATACCTCTTTGGGTCCATTTAATACTCATTAATGCATGCATTTAATGTTAATTAATGTATTCGATGATTTGACTTGTGTCAAAAAAATCATTGAATATACTTAATACTCTCTTCGTCCCAATTATATAGGTTGCGTTTCATTTTTCTCTTGTCCCAAATATATAGACATGTTTCATAATATAGAATATTTTATTGTGTTCCTTTATCAATATACCCTTATTAAATTTTTCTCAATTAATATGCCAACTTTTCGAAATCTTCCAAATACACACATTTCCCACTTCTTGAAAATATGAAACAACTCTCATTTCTCCTCATTCTTCAAATTCTTTATTAATTCCAACAATAATTTAGTTTTACATACTGAAAATTAAATAGTCGTAAATTAGGAAAGATGTTGACAAAAATTAATTTTTCAAT
>CAIGRR010298236.1:0-11824 GCA_903798365.1 Fraxinus sp. 1973-6204 | reverse complement strand
TTAATATGAATAATGTATGAATAAACCCATACCTAGAGTCCCAACTAAAAAGAAATCAAAAGTCTCTTCACAACATCATGAGAACAATCATCAACCAAAAAACCCTATAAACCCAGAATTAATAAAATAACAAAACTCAAACATCTGATAAATCATATATACATACACATAAATATAGGGATCAAGATAATTAGATAAGTCCATACCTTGGGACGGCGGACGGCGTCGGCGCTAATGGGCGAATTCAAATTGGAAGAAATGAAGAAACCGTGTGTGCACAGGGTAAATGGTTTGGGAAATGGGTTTTCAATTTTTCAAATGGGCTTCTGGGTTGGACAGTGGGAAAAAATGGGCCATAACCCATTTTCTTTTACAGGACATGGGATTGGACAAGGGTGGGCTACAGTCCACCCCTCTCTCCGCCCCTTCTTGTTGCCATGGAGGAGTACAAGGCCAAGTGTATGGCGGTCTTCCCAGTATTACTGTGAGCTCGATAGTGCCTCCGACGCCATTTTGTGTGAGAGAGAGAGAAAGAGGATAGAGAGATGAGTGCCGATGTAAGCTTGACAGTGGTCTCCTTTAGTGGTTGCAGTTAAAGTGGCACTAAATTAGTAAGGCGAGGGTTAGGTAGAGAGAGTGAGAAGAGAGAAGAAGAGGAAAATGATTTTAGGGTTTGAGATTAAATTGAGTTGGGGTGGAGTGGTGTAGTGTGGGGTGGGTAGGTGGGTTTTATTATATTATTATTAATATTAATAATTGAATTATCACCTGATTTATAAATATGTGAACTTTATATCTGATTTTTGAACTACAATCTTTAAAAACTTGTCCTAGTGTAATTTTCACGTATGTCAAAATAATTTGGGCCTTTATTGGCCTAAAATACAGTTTTTTTGCCCCGATTAGTCCTGCATTTTCGATTCCAAGCCCACGTTCTTAACTGGGCATTCATCAATACCCCCAAATTGCCACTCAACGAATCTTTCTCATTCTTCTCTACAGTTAAGACTGAGAGCCGATGCCACCATCTCTTTCAATGACATTTCAAATGGGGTTGTATGACCCAACGTTTCTCGAGGAGAAATGAAATCTATAAGTTTTCTAATTACTTCAATCTTATGTTTAATTTTTTTAGTTTTAATTTTTGAAATAGTGAACATAAGGCCTCCTAACTTCCTGGGTGGAATAAAGTGGCTCCATTACTCCAATGTACCTGCAAAAGGAGGTGGGGTTTTCTCCNATTTTTTTAGTTTTAATTTTTGAAATAGTGAACATAAGGCCTCCTAACTTCCTGGGTGGAATAAAGTGGCTCCATTACTCCAATGTACCTGCAAAAGGAGGTGGGGTTTTCTCCCCCGTTTTACCTCTAGCATGTGTATTAGGGATTTTTTTTTTTTTTGTAGATGAATGATTTAAATAAAAGCAAGAGAATGCTGAAAAAGTGTTGGGGAAAAAAGAAGATCACATACCTAACACGCCTATGAAGTATTTACATACGCCTGGTGCTATGTAACCGCTAAGCGATTATTGTCCACATGTCCAATACAACATGCCCACTCACTAAGCGGTATTCATTCATATGCTAAGTAGTTAACCTCCACCTACAAATTGGGTAGTGGAATAGTGATAACTGTCAAACGGTTTTCAATCAATTTAAAGTATGTCTGGATGATTAAGGTAATAGTGGTCTATCTATTACAATGGTAGTCGGGATAGTATAGCAGTAGTCAAGCTAGCATTGCGGTAGTCAAGCAAGCATAGTGACAGACAAGCTAGCATAGATAGTTGAGCTAGTATAGTGATGGTCAGACTATTGTTTTCAATCGTTTGGCCGTCGTAATTTACAATTTATATCGTATAGCATCAATTTTAATTTGGGACATTTTTGTTTTTTTTTTGGCAATATTTGAAATCTCGACTCTTAATAGCTATGCAAGAGTCCCATTTTTTCTCCAAATATTAAACGACTGCTTCCAAAACCTTGATTTGTTAAAAGATCATATTTACATGATTCTTACCGATTTTTTCTGGTTGAAATCCAACATCTGCTTAATTGAACTAATGAAAGTATTAAGAGCATCTAAAAAAAAAAAAAAAAAAAAATCTTTAAATATGAAATGCTCTCTATTTTAAAGAATCAACCTTTAAAATCACGTTTCAAGATATTCTTTAAATTAACATTTTAATTTAAAGAGTTGCACTCTCTATAATTAAATGCATTCAAAGTGTTTCAATTTTAAATGTAGGAAAATAATAAAATAATCTAAATAAAAGTTAGTTAAAATAAAAGATAAAGAAAAATAATAAATATATTTTGGAGTAATAAAATTTAAGTGTTAAATATAAAGAGTTTGCTGGAATATTTCAAAATTTTAAATTTCAAAATTTATAGATAATCTCTAAATGATAGAATATGCTATTTAAAAATGAAAGTCTCTTTAAAATGCTCTTAGCTTTTTATATATTCATGAATATGGAATTATTATTTTTGTAAAGTCAATTTACTGAGTGTGGAAATAGGAGTATAAATGACCATCAAAATGAGCTAAGGGGCAAGAGTGGTCCACGGAAAAGAAAAAATTCTTTGATGGGGAAGGGAAATCAGGTGGTGCAGTTTTTAACGAATTGGATTTAATATTGAAGTAATCGTGCTATATGTACAACAATGGTTGACAATGTTTGTTGACAATAATGATTTGGAATCATCACATTCATTCATTTAAAAAAAATCAAACTTTTTGTTATAAAACAACCAAAATATTTCTTATTAGAAGAAATACTAATATGGTCGGATTGCTGTTAGAAATATTGGAAATACAAAAATTATATATTGTTTGAATACCACTTGATGAAACCAACCATCAGAATGAATTGTTGAAGTTATATGACAAATAATGAAGTATTAGATCAAGCAAAAGAATAACAAAGACAAAATATGACAGATGAATTAGGAGATTTTATTGACTCAAGAATAATGGAGAAGAGACAAAATTACAATTGATCATATAATTCTAGTAATCTATTGTCTCACACATGAAATTGTCTAGAAAAGCCTAATATTTATAGGGAACACGTAGAGGATGTCCAAAACAAATTCCAACTACCAATGGGTTGTTTCTAAAATAGAACTTCAAATTGACATAGGACTCCAATAGCATTTCAAATTGAATTCTTCTTGATGTGCACTTCAATTAGAATTCTTCAATTATTTCAACAATGAATTCGGATCACGCCATTATTCTATCCATCTTAGTTTGTGAGTGCGAAACTGAAGATAAAAAATGTTTTTTTTTTTTAAATCGTTTAGCTCACTTTTAATTCCTTTATCTATACAGGGAATATGCTATTTTTTTTTCTTTTGTTAATAAAATAATTTGTTTTTGTCATGTTGGGGGAATTTAACAGATGATTGGGACATTGCAATAGTAGTTGGGGCAATTGTAATAGAGGATCATATGACACTTGGGTTTGATTGCAAGCTTGTAAAGAAAATACGTTTTAGGTAACTGAATTGACTAGAATTTATTTATATGAAAATTGTCAATTAAATGTATTTGATTGGTTAAATTTCAATATAGAAAATGTTACACTTTTCCAAAAATTTGAGAGTTTGGGAATTGTGAATTGCCTAGAAAATAAAAACCTACTCTCCCATAAATAAAATGTTTTCCTTGTTTTTGAGGAAAACATGATCACGTGATCAACTTTTGGAAAATAATTTTCATGGAAGTCAAACACACCGAAAGTAGGAACTTTGATGAAATAATGACATTTTCCATTGAAAGTAAAGCCAATCAAACACACCCTTAATGTTGGTGAAAATGTTAGTGAGTAAGATTGTAACATTCAATTGTTAATACGTATTACATTAAAACGATTTCCTGAATTCGACAGGGAAAGTATATATTGGGGGCATAGTTGCCCCATACCAGAAACAAATTATTGTAAAGATGTGACTGCGATAAGAGCTTTGTGTTTGGAAGGTAAAGTAGGTGCAGCTTTATCTCTTTGGAGTAAGATGGTTCAGAAGTGTGCAATTCCTGATATTCTCACACACAATTACCTTGTAAATGCACTTTACAAAAATGGTGACCTAGGAAAGGCAGAGTGGCTTGTTACCGAGATGTTAGACTCCGCTCCCCACTTGTGCTACCTACAACACGTTAATGAAGGGTTATTGCATTAGGAAAAATGTGGGTAAAGCTCTGGATACCTTGGCTAATCATGGAATTACATCAAACGGAGTTTCATGTAATGTTCTTATTCCTGGACTTTGCAAGAAGGGTTTATTGGAGGACCCAATAAAACTTCTTGAGAAAATATTGGGCGATGATCTTGATGGAAACCCCTCAAATTTGATAACCTCGACTATCCTAATGAATGGTCACTTCTGGAAATATGGTGGCAGCCATCACTTGTTTGGAGGAGATATTCCAAAAGGGCGTGGGGATGGATATACTTGCATATAATGTCATCATAAATGGATTCTGTTTGAATGGAGACATGAACCTTGTGTATAACAGTATAAGTAATAAGTGAAATGTTTAAATTTGGCTGCCTTCCAGAAGTGATTACATACGATATCCTTATTGGCATGCTTGGCAAAGAAGGAAAGACAAATGAGGCTTGCTTCGTCTTTAATGTGATTTCAATAATGTGTGTGATCCCTGATCATATTACGTACAAAGTGTTAATCCAAGGTTTGTGTGTTAGTGCAGATGTAGATAAAGCTAGTGATTACCTTTACCTTATGTTAGAAAATTCAATTATACCTAAGCAACCAATTTGGAATGTCATAATTGATGGCTATGGGAGGCTTGGAAATGTACAATAAGCAATCTTTGTGAGAGACCAAATGGTTGCATTGGGTGTTCTACCCAATATATATACTCACACAGTAATAAGAAATGGAAATATTGATTTTGCTTCTTATCTTAAGAAGGAGATGCTCTTCAATGGTCCATTTCCCGCATTAGTTACAATCTGTTCGTGTGTGCTGCTTGTAATCTTGGTCATATTAACTCTGCACTCCAGCTGCATAATGAAATGCTGAGAAGAGGGTATGATCCAGATATAATAACTTATAGTGAATTGCTAGTGTCATTGTCTGAGAGGTAAAATGAAGGAGACAGAAGATCTTTTTTTCCAAGATACGGGAGTCAGGTCTACCAATTGATCACGTTCCATTTCTAATACTCGTGAAGAAGTACTGCAAGATGAGTTATCTTGACAAAGCATATGATCTTTATCAAATGTGATTAAAGAGGGGAAGATGACTATTACAAGCCTTCTAACACTCGTGAAGAAGTACTGCAAGATGAGTTAACTTGACAAAGCATATGATCTTCATCAAATGTGATTAAAGAGGGGAAGATGACTATTACAAGCCACGAAGGTCAGGTTTACCCGTTGATCATGTTCTATCTCTAATACTCATGAAGAAGAACCAAGATGAGAGCGAGAGAGCGCTTGACCTTCGTCAAATATTGTTTAAGAGGGAAAAATGAGAATGCTGTCATTGTGCATTGATCACTTCTCAATTTTCTGATCCAGAATGTTTGCAGTTGTTCATCAAGTTTTGTAAGTGGTAGAAGCTTTCTGCTCATTATTTTATGGCTGGGATCCACTTTTGGAGGTATGGTCTTTATTTCTGTTCCCTCTTTTTGCAAGTTTTGATATTGTAATTCTCAGTTTCTGTCTTTCTCTTGTTATTGATTGTATATTTCTATCTAATATTAGAAGATTTCTTATTCAAAAAGCCTTTTCCTTCTAGTATTTAATGCTTAGAGGGAATTGGGATTTTTCGTTTTTTTCTTCAGTAAGAAATTTAGCATTGTGCTTTTTATGGTTCATTGTCTGGCACCGGTAAATCTGGACTTGAATATACTCTATGTAAGCAATCTTTCTTGTGTTTTATGTATTGTGTACAAGGTAGGCTGATTTAAAAGATAATGTTAGACAACATGGAATTTCATTTCAAACTTGCTATTAGAATTTTTCACATATTTCATATTTTTCTTATCAAATTTATAACATCATTATCTTATATTTGTTTACTATTTCTCTTTATTATTTCATGAACTTAAGACCTGCTTGTTTGACATTCTCAGTTCTGGTGACAATAATATTTATAACTTATATTTGAGCATGCCCCTTAAGAGGGCGTGTGGGACATGCCTGGTGATGTATCCCTATGAATGACAGGCTTTGTGGCTGGTGATCAAGAGACGGAAAATTGGAAGGAAAAGATGTACGAGTTCTTACTAAACACTTCACTGGCCCTGTGTGGTTTGCGGGATCTTATTTTATCGAGAAGATTGCATGTTGGAAACAGGACATATATACTTATGCTGTACACAATGAAATTTCATTTAGCCATCTTTCTACAAGCCGCAAGTTCACATTATTGCTCAATAACCTCTCGCCTCCCCAGGCTTGGCACCAACGATTATAATTAAGCTAGAAGATCAAGCTTCTATATGTCAAAACCAATGGATCATGGATCATCTAGCCGGATCATCTAGCTGGGATTAGCTGTCAAAGGGTCACGTTGCTGTGATGATTTTGGAGCCTAGATAGTTTTGTCTCTTAATTTTAGTTGTAACTAACTTTCCCGCTTTTTCTTACCTTCCCGTCTTTTTCCATTTCAGTTTGTATTTATACTGTTGGATCATCATTCATTCCTTGATTGAGTTGAATAATATTTCTCTCTCAACAATTCTCTTTTCCGTAATATGGTATCAGAGCTTTAGCTTCTTAGCTTCGCCTTTAATCATAATTCTCTTGATTTCTTTTACGGATCGATCATGGTAACTAATCCAGTTGATCCAATTCAGATTTCAACATCTTCGATGAGTCATTCCTCCATTGAACATGGTTCCAATCCATATTTTCTTTATCATTCTGATAATCCTGGCCTCATACTTGTTTCACAGCAGTTGACTGGAGAGAATTACATCTCCTGGAGTCGAGCTATGTTCATCGCCTTATCAATGAAGAACAAGGTTGGTTTTGCAGATAGTTCTATCACTCGGCCTGAAAGCAATGTTGAAATTCTCAATTCCTGGATCCGCAATAATAATATGGTTATCTCATGGATCCTCAATTCTGTATCAAAAGATATCTCAGTAAGCATAATTTACTCTGAATCTGGACATGAAATCTGGACTGATCTTAAGGAGCGATTTCAGCAGAGGAATGGTCCTCGAATCTTTCAGCTAATGCGTGATCTAATGAATCATATGCAGGGACAAATGTCCGTTAGTGTTTATTTCACTAAACTGGAAACAGTATGGGAGGAGCTTAGCAATTACAGACCTTCTTGCTCATGTGGAAAATGTACCTGTGAGGGAAACAAGAAATTAATGGAGCACTATCATATGGAATACTTTATGTCTTTCCTAATGGGATTGAATGAATCCAATGCTCAAGTAAGGGGGCAAATATTGCTTATGGATCCAATTCCCCCAATCAATAAAGTATTTTCTCTCATCTCTCAAGAGGAACAACAAAGAGGCATGAATTTGACTGCTGGAACCACTGATTCCTTAGCTTTTTATGCTAAAAATGATGATAGAAAGCCAACACCAGGGCAATATTATAACAAGAATCAAAAGATGGATATACCTATTTGCACCTATTGTGGATATTGAGGCCATGGAGTTGATAAATGTTACAAACTCCATGGTTATCCACCTGGATACAAAGCTAAACAAAGGATATGCTCTAATAATTAATCTGGATACAAGTCAAATGCTAACCAAGTTTCTGATTCATTTACAAGTCAATCTGCTGGTAATGTTGATAATTTTGTACAAGGTGAGTACAAGCATCTGATGAATATGTTGAGCACACATCTTGCTGCTGCAAAAATAGGAGATGAGGTTGCAAAATCAAACAATGTATCAGGTAAATGTCTATCTATTTCGAGTAATGAGATACTCAATTCTGCTAAACACTAGGTTATAGACTCTGGGGCAACTAGCCATGTCTGTTTCAATCATGAATCTTTCAAAGCATTAAGAGCAGTACAATGTGCCTATATCACCTTTCCTAATAACATCAGAATATCTGTTCATTTTATTGGGACTGTTGAGCTCAATTCTGAACCGATTATTCAAGATGTGCTATTTGTGCCTCAGTTCAAGTTTAGTCTTTTATCTATTAGTTCTTTGGCCAAGGATTCAGATATAAATGTCAGGTTTTTCACTTATTATTGTGCTATTCAGGATCAGTGCATTTGGAGGATGATTGGCAGGGCTAATAGGGTCAATGGACTTTACATCATTAAGGCTAAAACTGATGTAATGAAGTTTAATTGTAATTCAGTTGATTGTAATTCCTTTAAATCTGTTAGTAATCATGTTTGTTCTGTAATAAATAAGGTGACCTCTGATGTTTGGCACCATAGATTGGGACATTTATCTTTTAAGAGATTGGAAATGTTGAAGGATCAGCTACAATTTAAAAGCAACAAAAACAGCATTACCCCTTGTTATATCTGTCCACTAGCTAAACAAAGAAGGTTGTCATTTGCTTCAAACAATCATTTAAATGCAGAACCCTTTGATCTCATCCACTGTGATGTATGGGTCCATACAGCTCTCCCACTCGTGATGGACATAAGTTTTTTCTTATCATTGTTGATGATTGTACTAGGTTTACTTGGGTTTATCTGATGAAGCAGAAATCTGATGTGATTGATATCATTCCCAAGTTCTTCAACCTTATTGAAACTCAGTTTCACAAAATTATTAAAGCCTTCAGGTCTGATAATGCACCTGAATTGCGATTCACAGAATTTTTCAGTAAAAACGGAGTGCTTCACCAATTTTCTTATCCTGAATGTTCCGAACGGAACTCGGTTGTAGAAAGAAAGCATCAACACTTGCTTAATGTAGCCAGAGCCCTATTCTTTCAGTCACAAGTTCCAATTTCATTCTGGGGAGACTGTGTTCTAATAGCTACTTACCTGATAAATCGAACTCCTTCACCTATTCTCCAAAATAAAACACCTTTTACTCTACTATATCATATGCCAGTGGATTATAACTTTCTTAAAGTTTTTGGGAGTTTATATTTTGCATCTACCATTACCTCCCATCTTTTGAAATTTCATCCTCAAGCAAAATCGTGTGTTTTCATTGGATATCATCCTGGCATAAAAGGATACAGACTATATGATATCATTTCCAAAACTATTTTTATATCTAGAGATGTGATTTTCCATGAACACATCTTTCCTTTTCATTCTGCCTCAAAATCTCTTGAAGTCATTGACTCTTTTCCTAACCTTGTATTGCCTAATCCTGTTATGCTTACTGACGAGCATCATTCTACTGATGTTCCTTCATCTAACCTTAATAATGATGTATCTATTCATGATAATGGATCATCTCAAAACATCGATTATACTGATACTTCAAGCCATAACTTTCATTATGGGCCACATGATCCTCCTGCTCATAATGATACTTCAAATAATAACCTCAATCCTCCTGTTCCTCAAGTTCTTGCTATCAAAAGATCTCTGAGAACGAGCATAGCTCCTTCGTACCTGCAGGAGTTTCATTGCAATCTCCTAACCAACTCATCATCTTCTGTCATTTCATCATCTCACCATTATCCTCTAAAGCACTATCTTTCCTATTCAAAATCTTCCCCTTCACATAAAAACATTATCTTGAACATATCCTCAAACTTTGGACCACAATTCTATCATCAAGCAGTGCAAGAGGCTCATTGGAGAGAGGCCATGGCTGCTGAACTTGATGTTATGGAACTGAACAAAATTTGGTCCATTACTGCACTGCCTAAAGGAAAACATACTATAGGCTGCAAATGGGTTTATAAAACCAAGTACAGATCTGATGGAAGTGTTGAACAACACAAAGCACGCTTAGTTGCAAAAGGATTTACTCAGCAAGACGGGTTAGATTTTTTGGAAACATTCTCTCCAGTTGCTAAGATAGTGACAGTGAAACTTTTGTTAGCTATAGCAGCCATGAATAACTGGCATCTTATTCAGTTAGACCTAAACAACGCTTTCCTCCATGGTGACCTCTTTGAGGAGATTTACATGGACTTGCCCCTGGCTATAAACCTTCAAGTTCATTTGGCAGACAGGAGGAGCGTTTGGTATGTAGGCTGCATAAATCCATCTATGGTTTAAAGCATGCCTCAAGACAGTGGTTTTCGAAGTTTTCTCATACCCTTATACTTAATGGCTCTCATCAATCGAGATCTGATTATTCTCTTTTCACAAAGGGATCTGGAAATAAATTTGTAGCTCTATTGGTGTATGTTGATGACATAGTCATCACAGGATCAGATTCTGGCATTATTGATAATTTAAAAGCATTTCTTCACAATCATTTTAAACTTAAGGACATTGGTAAACTCAAGTTTTTCCTTAGGTTAGAAATTGCAAGATCATAAAATGGCATTGTCTTGTCCCAAAGGCACTATACTCTTCATCTGTTGGAAGACGCTGGATTCTTAGGCTGCAAACCTACTGTAGTTCCAATGGATCCCAAAGTTCGTCTAAACTCCTTTGAGGGGGAGTTATTGGAAGATGGCTCTATGTATAGGAGGTTGATTGAGCGTTTATTATACTTAATTGTATCCAGCCAGACATCACACTTGCGGTCTATAAGCTGAGTCAATTTGTCTCACAACCTAGAAAGCCTCATTTAAATGCAGTCCATCATTTGCTACAATACATTAAAGCTACTCTAGGCCAAGGTCTCCTATTTTCGGCTGATTCATCTCTTCAGTTGCGTGCTTATGCTGATGCTGATTGGGGTTCGTGCCTAGACTCAAGAAAATCTGTTACTTGGTTCTGTGTTTTTCTTGGGGATTCGATGGTGTCTTGGAAGGCAAAAAAACAGACCACCATATCAAGATCATCTGCAGAAGCTGAGTATCGGGCTCTGGCTTCTACTATCAGTGAACTAGTGTGGATACAGCAATTACTTCATAATTTTGAAATCAAGGGACCTGCTTTGATCTTCTGTGACAATCAGGCACAATCCATATAGCTACTAATCCTATATTTCACGAACACACTAAACATATAGAAATAGATTGTCACTTTGTAAGAGACAAGATCAATGAAGGGACAATTAAGCTCTTGCCAGTTCGAACAAATCACCAGCTTGCAGATATTTTCACAAAGCCTTTATCTATATCTGTATTGCTTCATTTATTGTCCAAGATGGCTATAATGAATCTTCATAGTCCATCTTGAGGGGGAGTGTCAAAACCAATGGATCATGGATCATCTAGCTGGGATTAGCTGTCAAAGGGTCACGTTGTTGTGATGATTTTGGAGCCTAGATAATTTTGTATGTTAATTTTAGTTGTAACTAACTTTCCGCTTTTTCTTACCTTCCCGCCTTTTTCCATTTCAGTTTGTATTTATACTGTTGGATCATCATTCATTCCTTGATTGAGTTGAATAATATTTCTCTCTCAACGATTCTCTTTTCCGTAATACTATACAAGAGTAAGTTCATGGAAGTGGTGGCAATTGGGCCAAGCGGCTCGTCGGCTCGGGTGCTCGGCTCGTACTATTCATACCCACGAGCCGCTCGGGGTCGTTAAAAAACGAGCCCAAGCACGAGCCGAGCAGGCGGCTAGTTCGGCTCGTCTAAAAACGAGCTGCTCGGCGAGCGGCTCGTTTGAACGAGCCCACGAGCTGGCTAGTGGGGCTTTTTTCAATTCAACATACTTTTTTCCTCTATAAATACCCAGTATAATCAACCATTTTTTCCCACCAATATCAATCTCTCATTATTCACTATACAATACTCTTTACAATTTA
>CAIGRR010298120.1:0-13169 GCA_903798365.1 Fraxinus sp. 1973-6204 | reverse complement strand
TGGCAATCTCATTGATTTCCAATAATTTTTGAAAAAAAATGTAGGATACCAAAATGCCGTTGATAACTTGATATGTTATATAAAATAATAAAAATTATTAATTTTTACAAATTCTATATCTGATTTTAGAAAAGCTATTTAATATCGATTCGAATTATTATCTTTTGTGGTGTAAGGATTAAGAGTATTAAATTATTTTTTTAGTTGAAGTTCGCAATGGAGTTTATTCTTAGTTAAAGTTCGCAACAAATCCCATAATGAGTCTAATTTTTGACCGAAGTTTTCCAGTATATTGGCCAAAATTTCCTATTAAGTTTCTTCAAGCTCTCAATGTTTTGAAATTTTACCAAAAAAATTAGGAATTTTTTTGAGTTCCTGCAACTTAGTTTTTTCTGAACAATCAATTGGTGGAACTGTAACCTTATGTAATTTTACCTATTTTATTTAGAGCCGTAGTGGTCATTTTATTCGTGTTGTATTATTATATAGTTTTATGAGAGTGCTTTGATCTTATGCTTGTTTTGGTTATTTTTTTTAATCATTTATTCTTAGCCTATTATATTTTATTTAGGTGACTAAGTTCTTGTGTAATTGCATTCATGGCTGAGCTATTTGGAGGGAAAGATCCATTTGACCACCCGTTCTTCACTCAGCCATTTGGCAGTTTGTTTGGTGGGAAGAATCCATTTGACGATCCTTTTTTCACACGCCCTTTTGATCAACAGCCTGGGTCACAGCAAATTACTATTGAGGAATTGAACCCTGATAGTGATAGTGGAAATGGTTTTCAGAACAAGGACATGTCAAATAAAGAACTTGTTGTTAAGAACCCTACTGATCATGCAAGTGGTATCCATTTTGTTATCAATTTGTTATGTTACTTTTCCTTTTTCCCAAAAGTAATGTGAAGGTTACTTTTATAAGTATGAACCTCTGATGATTTTCTATATTAATAATATCTTCAAATATTATATGTTTAACAACATTTTATATTATGTTGATGGTTTTTGTCAAAATATATTGAGATGGTTTAATATAGTATGAAAGCGTGCATCTCATCATACATTCATGATAATTGTGCACATGTAAGACCTTTGACAAAAAATGATTCGACCCACGTGTGAGGGTGCGCTTTTGTGATAAAAACTAAATAAATAAAGATTAAACACGCTACTAAGGCGACCAGTTAGGGAGTGCCTAATTCATTTTGAACAGAGGATGTTTTATGCTAACAAAATTTCTGCAGTTTGCATGTTGATTTCTTTTGCCTTTTTATATTTGTTCTTTACGTGGGATTGTTGGTGTTCACTCAATAGGTACCCAGAACTTTAGTTATCAGAGAGTAGCATATGGAGGTCTGGATGGAGTGTGTTACAGTTCCTCCATTGGCAAAATGACTGGTGGTGATGGGGTGAGTGGCATATTCACGTGGGACAGTGTTGTTTTGTTGATTAATATCATTCTAATCCTTATCCTTTTATTGTCATTGGAACAGGTGGTTTTGATGGAGATGAAAGAAGAAGATAAGATAGTTGGTGAATCACTTCACACATTGTCCAAAGGAATCCATGATAAGGTAATTTACTTGATGGGGTGCATTTTTGTATCATGAAACTGATCACAATATATTTATAGAATGCAATGGATATCCTTGGCCTTAAGAAACTTCATCCTGGTGAATGTTTGGAATATGCTAATAAAGCAGGATTTTTTTCCTCCTGTAAAATTCCCTACAGTATGGTATTATTGTTCCATGTTTGAGTTATCTGGCTCTCCTGTTAGATAGCTAATATCTATCTTAAGGATTTGAAGTTCTTTCTTGGCAAACTATTCTAACTTCTGCAAATGCATAATTCATGGAGTTAATCCGAGAACTTCGTAATGGAACCTATCTAGCAGTTCGAAATGAATCAGCCTGAAAGTTTGTCTTTTGTTATGTTCATTAATATTTATGTTTCTAATTTGCTTCTGTAGGGTCATTCTGTTACTACAAAACACTCTTCAGATGGTAGAGTGGATTCACTACAGACTTTACACAATCTGAATGAAGGTTTGTTTCTTTTCAAAAGTGTTAAGAGGCATACTTCTTAGTAAATTTTTCTTCACGATACATCTTGCTGCTGCTTTATTTTTCTAGACGAGCTTGATAATTTTGAAGAAAATTGGAAAATCACTGCTGAGAAAAAATTGCCTGGATGGAACAATGGGTTCAATTTACTTGAGAATGCAGGTAGGTTGCTTTAATATCTACTTTCTTGAGTTCTTTTTATTCTTTCTTTCTATTTAGTCTATTAATTGCCTTCTGTCTTTTCCTCTGATTTGACGTATTTTGAATATCTGGACTTAAAAATTGTAAATAAAACTCTCAAAGAAAGCTACAAATGTTTTCTGAAGAATGTCTAAATTGGCTAGATCACCTGCCATCGGCACTTAACATGGTTGTACGAAAACCACAGGCACAAAGATTTGGACAATCTTGGGCTTCAATTCAACACCGTTTGAAGAGCAAAAACTCATTTCTCCTGGAATCTTTTGTTGTTTACATATTCATCATACATATACATGGAACCAAATAGTCGAGGAAGTTGAACCATCTAATCCTACATCAAATTTGGGCTTATCTTGCAATGAGTAAATTGCAGTAATAATCACCCTTCAATTTGTTCAAAGGTGTTCAATAGCGTAGCACCGTCCCTTGTTTCTATAGGATTTACAGAAAGTCCTTCATGATGCAACTTGTTCAATTAAATTTGTTGAAGTTAACTCTATAGCATTGTTATAATGCTGAAATATATTCTAGACTAGAATGTTAAATAACAGTCCTTTGTCGTTCTCATGCTCCGTCAATGATGAATTTTAGAGTTACATATGATATACCATCTGAAGAATTCCGTACGATCTGATTAGGAACACAGTTTTTTATTTTCTATGTACAGGTAATAAACATTGATAGCCTATTCATTCACATATTTATATTCATATGTTCGAGTCTGCTTGCCTTAGTCCTTTCCTAATACAATATCAATGTCTGCTTCCTGTTGTTTGTATTCCTTAGTTATCTGTCCTATAGGCGTGTCATAAATGATTGGTTTTTTCGAAAGAATAAGCTTGTTTGCCAATCTGGACAATATAACTAATGCATTAACGGACTATTCCACAAACGTTATTTCTGTTGGAGTCTGCAATTCTGTTACTTTCCAAAAGACAGAGATAGATAGTGGCTAAACTGAAACAAAAAATGGAAGTTCTAATTTCGAAAAAAGAAAAAAAAGGTCGGGTGGATTAAGTTAAGTTCTGGGACTAATAGTATTTTTAACCCTGTAAATATACGATATTAGGCAAATATATGTTTTTACATGGATGAAAACGTTGAAAATTTTGCCTTTTGAGGTTTTGCACGGTTGAAGTCAACCATGCCTACTTGTTGCATAAACTAGAAGAAATGTCCGTCTCCTGTAAAGTATGAAACATTTTCCTGTAATTTGTGCAGGGAGTGACATCAGTGCATGGAATGATTTCCCTAACTGGAGTGGTTGGGGTGGATGGGCTCTTCCGTCACTGGAATACTTTGGAAACGGTGGCGAAGCAGAACAAAATGGCGAATCCCAGGGGCATTCTTCACGTGGAAGATCCCGGAAAGTTGTCCCAGTCGAGTAAACTTTTTCAGTCTTTGTGGTGGTTCTTGTGAGTAAATTAGCACTATATGTTTGCCTATATATATATAGTTTCAGTAAGTTATGTACTTTGGTCTTTTGACATCCTGATCATATGACCACGTGTTGTGTCAATATGATGTTGTTCTTGTGGAGTTTTCAGCCCATAAACTTCTAGTAAACCATGTCCCGATGATGGAAAGTAATGACTTGTGAAATCTGTGTACTTGCCTGGTCTGGTCCAGATCATCTTCTAAATATTTCGATCTGCCTTTTTTTTTTTTTTTTGGGATACTTGGTTCGCTGTTTGTTCGCTTTATGTTGTTCCCTGTTGCTAAGAATCTAGATGGTTTAGATCTTTCAATGCGTCCGATAACGACAAGAATTCATGTAATCTATTTTGAGGTCAAATTAACGTCATGTGTGATTTTATCATCTTAATGAATGATTTTCTTCATGTATGGATTCAAATTTACAGATTCAAATAGGTTGGGGATTTAAAACATTACTTTTGAATGTTTGAAGCCTATACTTAAACTACGTGAAAGGTTGGGGATTCCTGTCCTAATTTACTCAAAATTGAATAGGGGATGAAAAATAAGCGAGCCTACCTGTGGGTCGACTTGATCACTAAGCTCGTGGTGGAGCGAGTCGAGTCGGTAGTTGATCAGGCGGGTGACCTCGGCGATTGCCACCCCCTATAAGTAGTCAATTTCCTATTCTAAGCATTGAATACTCTATCGTTTGTCCAATTCATACTTTACACATTAATGTTGTATCTTGTTTTAGTACTTATTTTCACAATTTAAATTGACACAAAATACATATCCAATACAAATTAGTCATAGATTTCAAATAATAAATTTTTAAAAATTCTTATATAATTATTTAAACATTAGATAACAAGTGAACCTTCAATTGAATTAATGATTCAATGACCTTGTGACTTAGATAAAGACTTCTTCAAAGTTCAAAACCTCTCTCGTAGTGTTTTTGTAAAGTTCAACGTGTGTCACACTTGTGACAAAAAGGTAAATAATAGTACAATTTCACCAATTAGAATCGATAAAGAGCTCATGGCACATAAGCGAGCATGTTAACTTTGGCTCAAAACTAAACCAGTATCTTGTAAATGGAACATTCGAGTTTAATTATAGAATCAAACCGTTCAATTTGGTTTGATTTTGTTTTGTTTTCGATTCCTCTTTAGTTACGTAACATATTTAAGTTCTTCAATGTTCTCATAAATCGAACAAATTTTATCCTAATATTTAAAACAACACAATAATCTAACAAATAATAGTTTCCATCTTAAAAGTGTAAAATTCATATTTTGCAATCATTTTTAGCTCCCTACTTTCACCTTTATCATTCAACGGTGTTGACATGTTAACTCTGGCTCAAAAGAGAACGTAACTAAACCATTAAGTTCCACCTTTATCATTCAGCGGTGTTGCAAAGTGATAAGTGCTGCATTTCAAAGGTATCAAGAACAAAAACAGAAGGTCGAAAGCTCGTTTATTTAAAAAAAAAATAGAAATTTAAATAAATATTTATAAATTATAAGTTAAAAATTAGACCTTGTGCAATTTTTTCAACTATTTACACATAAAGCATGTGATTACTCTTTACAAAATTTTGCTATTACTCAACTTATAATTTCAACAAATTTACCGTCGGAACAAATGCTCCTCCCCTGACCTCGGATCGACGTGGCTGATCCACCGGTTGAGACCACTGTGCTGACCATCGAGTTTTCCACCGTTGCAAGATACATATGCTATATCTAGACCATTCCCCACCGGTAGAATCACTGACCTAACCACCCTTACTGTATTATCAAGAACTTTAACCCATTGAATCCTATGATTAATACCTAATTGGGTAGCATTTTTGCAAACTAAAACTGCACCACGGTGGCTCAATTTAGCAACCTTAAAAACCCTAGTATAGTACTTGAACCGTGCATCCACCACTAGAAAATCAACCCCATCGAGAGTTTCGATTACCTCTGCCGCCTCTCCCACCAACACTTCCGGCAAGGATACTCCGGAATATTCTTCCATGGCGGTGATGTAATCTAGTTTGGATTTTTCATCTTTTACAATGCATACATGTCTGCCACCGGAGTGGCGGGCGGCAATAGCAAGGCCGACACTTTTTGTGGTTACACCACCGGAAAACCATGCTTCTACGATTAGCTTTGCATTCCAGCCACCAGCCATGGCGGATATCATCTCTGCTGCACTGGATTCTCTGTTAAGGCCACCACACTGCAAGCACAGCATATTTTTACACTGTAAGGTTATATTCTTTGCCCCTCTTATTTGGCTAGAAAATCAGATTTTTAGTAAATTTTGATAAAAGTTGATAAAATATGTACGTCCAAGATGAGACTTAAAAGTTTATAGTGTACTTACGGATCTTATGGTGTCGATGTAAGCCGCGGAAGCTTTTTCGGGATACCAAACCAACTTCATTTCTGCTCTTCTTCTTCTTCTTCTTCTTTTAGATTTTCTCCTCTTGATAAGTTCCTAACAACTAAGAATATATTTAGATCTATTGGTGGTTTCAAAGGT
Organism: Fraxinus sp. 1973-6204; assembly: GCA_903798365.1. Lineage (NCBI taxonomy): Eukaryota > Viridiplantae > Streptophyta > Magnoliopsida > Lamiales > Oleaceae > Fraxinus > Fraxinus sp. 1973-6204. The sequence goes on along the minus strand of CAIGRR010298120.1, from coordinate 6,937 downwards.
TTATTTCTTCGTTTATAAATAGTCGTTTGAGATAAGAGAGTTGCAATTCAGTATAAGAGTTGACATTTGCATTGCAAGTACGATGTGTGCAAGACTTTGTCCTACTCACCAAATAAATTAGTCATGATAAGAGCAATCTTAACGCGTTCTCCATTTTTAAATAACATGTTTTATAATTTAGGGAGTATCCATAAATTTAAATAGTAAAAACTTTAAAAATACTACGAGGGTGTTTGACACCCATTTTTGGAGAATAGAATTTTTGGAATAGTGACTGATAGAGAATATGTGGTGGAAAAGTTATGAAAATTTTTAGATTTGTGTGTAGTATTATTTTATTGGGAGAATGTGTGGTTATAATGAAGAAAGAGGAAAAAATGAGAATGAGAATAAGTGTTAAACATGGCAGAAAACTCTTTATTTTTAACACTTAATTTTACTACTTCGAAAAATATTTATTTATTTTTCTTATCTTTTATTTTTACTAACTTCTCTCTAAATTATTTTCCTCAATAAAAATTAAAATATTTTGAATGCATTTAATTATAGAAAGTAAGTTTGATTTTCCAAATTTAGAGAGNAATTTTACTACTTCGAAAAATATTTATTTATTTTTCTTATCTTTTATTTTTACTAACTTCTCTCTAAATTATTTTCCTCAATAAAAATTAAAATATTTTGAATGCATTTAATTATAGAAAGTAAGTTTGATTTTCCAAATTTAGAGAGCCGAACAAACCATCTATTTTAAAATGTTAATTTACAGAGTCATTTAGAGCATAATTTTAAGGATTAACTCTTTAAAATATAGAGTATTTTATATTTAAAGTGTCTCTTGAAGATGCTCTTAACAGAGGAAAATATGGAAAAGAAGGCAAGAATATTTTAAAGAATGTGCAAATTTATTGTTTTATTGAGAATATGAATACAAGAAACTCATACTTATATACAAAGAAAAAATAATTGCTATACACTAAAAATTGACTCGTCGATTTAATTCATTTCATTGTCACATCAAACCCTACTCGTGAAAAATTAGAAAAGAAATTTTTTTACACCATTTTATTGAATTATTAATTAATTATTGATTTAATGCATTTCATAATTCTTGCACCAACCCTATTGTAAAAATCAAGAAAAGAAAAGTTCTTACACTGATTTGTCATATTTTTGTTATTTATTTATTGACTCTACTTTCACTCGTGGAATTTAATCCATTGCATTCTCGCACTAATCCTACTTGTAAAAAAATAAGATAAGGGAAAGTTCTTAATGAAAATTACTTTTATGGTAATTAAAATAATTGATATTATGATGCCTAGTTTTGAATGTTTCGGAGATTTTCGGATACTCATATTTTTAAGACAATTTCTCATATGGATATCCGTTTACTTTTGTTATTGTACTGAATATACTCGTAGATTTATATTACGAATGAAAACATTGTAGAAGAGGCGTAAAATATTATATAATTTTGTTGTCGCATTCTCATTGGATCCCAAGTCTAGGTGCTCAAGTCGGCAAGAGTCTAACTTTAACTTAACTATTAACATTTATTGATTATAAATTGTTCAAGTTGAAGGAGAGGAAGAAGAATATATTCTCTATTTATATGCATGAAAGCGACCATACAACTTGGTTCTTGCTAAACATAAATATCTCATAAACCACTTTATCCTCAAATATCATGAGCGAGCGTGAGTTTTTAAGTAATTTTAAAAAGAAATAAGTTACTTAAAATAAGTTACTTTAGTGAAAAACTACTTTGTGTAGAGGGTATATGATAGTATTCACTAGTGGCTCATCAAACATTTGTTTTTCGAAGTGCTTTACTTTTAATGTAGACCGATCTTTTTCTTTTTCTCCAAAACTCCTACAAAATAGTGCGTTTCTTTTTAGCAAATCATGTTTGGCAAGTTTAAGTTATTTAAAAATAAGTTTTTTTTACCAACTTTTAGCCTTGGTAGAAGGTTTTCTAACTTGCTCACGATAAGCTAAATTATTCGTACGTATTTCCTATTAATAAATGTTGTTAATCTTTCGAGTAATGTACCCTTAAGCATGAACATATTTTTTATTTGCTACACCTATTAAGAGTTAATGTTCCATCTTAAAAGATTAACTTTACTAAAAAAATACTTCGAACTCTCATTTTGCATGCTCGTTTTTAGATGGATCATTTCTTGTTTGGGTTTGCTACGATATCATAATGTAACTTAGGACTTCATCTTAAAATGTCGACATTATATATTAAGAGTGGCAGTCCAAATCCGTATGTGTTGTTTTATATTTTAATGTTAATCGGCGTGGGATATATCCTTGACAAGACTGACATAACGATCAACTTATGAATTAGAAATGCGATTACCCTAAGAGAATCCGATTCAAAGACAATTTATGGGGAAAAAACAATAAATCGATCTCAATATAGTTAAAATAAAATAAAATGACATGACTAATTTTAACTTATTGAGAATTAAGGCTCTATTATGTCATTGTTACGAGGAAAAAATAAAGAAAAATAATAAAATATATGAAAGATGCATAAGTAGACTTTCTTGTCTTGATAACAATATAAAATAAATAATCCCAAGTGTATACAAACAAGTGGTATGAATAAATATTGATAATAATATTTTGATAAGGTCGTTGCAAGCTGTACCTTAGCTTATCAACTTTTTGTCTTTTTATATTGCCTAATTAATAAATAATAATTCTTAATTACATTCATGAAAAATGTGTAATGGGGTCATTGAATGGGATTCATTTGTTTTTAGGTAATAACTAACTTCAATAAATTTATGATGTCAATCCACGATCTAGGCTGGGAATCTACACGTTTAGACATGAAGCCAAAGTTGGTTAAATGCACAAATTTGTTGAAGCAGTTCAATAAAGTATTGTACGTCGAACATATTGTGACACCATTTGGAGTATTTCGATGTCAAAAGGGTTTTTATCCAAATGTTAATGAGTCATGTAATAGCAGATGATACTGGCACAAGTGTCAAATTTCTGTTCTAATTCATATAAAGTATTTTCTTGTCCTGCTGCAGCTGTAGAATCTGTTAATTCAATAAGTATTTCTATTTTATCAGAATAATTTCTACTTGTAGATGCAATATCTTTAGAGATATGTCTTTCAACAACGTCTTTAGAACTTAATCTTTTTAAACCATCATGTAACTGAACAATCTCATGTTGATATTTACTAATAGTCTGTTGAGATGAAGAGATTTCGTCTTCAAGGATTTGTAATCTTTCTTTTAATGACTGCTTTTTAAGATTTAAACTTATAACAATGTTGGTCATAGTTTCACAACTATCACAAAGTTGTATTGATGATGAGGATGGGGCTTGAGAAGTAACGGGTCGCATAATATGTTTAACTATTTCAGATATATAAAAGTTAAAACCTATCATTTCCCTAGACATTTATGTTGGACTTGTAAATTGATTCATAACCTTTCGAGCACGACCAATAACTATTTGAAGTGTAGAGCGTTTGAAGTCGGACCATTCCCGGTGTAAATTATAAATTTGGTCACGTAGTTTTAAAAAAATCAAACGAGGCCCGGTCATGTGTCAGATCGAACCAGTCATCCTTCAATAAAAAAATAAATAAAAATGAAAAGTTGAAAAGATTTCTTGTCAAACGAATGTAATTGTCCTTATCTACAACTATTAAGCCCGCCTTGATTATTATAATTGGGAGAGAAAATCACATTAAGGGCTAAAATTTAATGTCAATAATTAAATTTTACATTTAATAAAACTAAACGTCATTAAAGAAGTAGATTGCAATATTTTTAATATTTTGTCATATTATTTTACTTCAAATTTTTTTTTTTTTTTTTTTTTTTTATATTTAAACACAAGAAGGGGGTTATTCTTTCATAGAAGATAAATAAATACGAACTTTGAGTAATTAAGAAGCAAGGATTAAAATCAAATTTTTAGTGAATTTTGATATTAGCTGATTAAATATGTGGTTGAAAAGTCGCAAGACTCATAAAATATGTTATTAAAATTAATTATTGAGTTTGATTTAAATTAAAATTTAGATTTTAATTAGTACCAAATAGGAGCTTAATTTATAATCATTGCAAAAGGGGAGAAAAAAGAAGATACCAAATTTAAACTCAAAATAGATACAATTTGTATAATTAAATTATTATGATAAGGTTGTTGCAATGTGTACCTTTAGTAACGACCTTTTGTCTATTTATATATTTATACCCGCCTAATTCATGCTTATGTCTATGAAAGATGTGTTTGCGGGCCATAAAATTTGTTTCATTTGTTTATTAGTAATAATTAATCTCAATAGATTTTTTTACATCAATTCAAAATCTAGACTCTATCTGCTCCACCTATTTTCACCATCATCAATGTTGATAACAATGTGTTATACATTTGTTGTCTATTCTCGTAGTCTCCGTTGCCACTATCTCCACCACATCACCACCATCAATATCCTTATTGTAACACATTATGTTACAACCCACTATCATCATTGAAAAACAACTAGACCACCGTGGTCACACTCACCATAATTGTGTAATACAATGTTATATTGTCACTGTCAGACTGCCTGCATCGATCTAATTTCAAATTTTATACCAAAAAGTCAAACCATTATGGCATTATCGGTCAATAACCCAGAACAAGAAAAAAAAAAAAAACATCATCGCCATGGCACCACAATCACAAATCAAACAAAAAATAACATCTTTATAATATAGATAATAGTAAAAATTCAGGTTTGGTTCAAATAGGAGTTGTGGTCGCAACAATGATGACGACGGGTGGTGGTGATAATGGTCATGGCCATCTATTCGGAGGGTTGCACGAGTGCGATATCAGATCAAGATAGGAATGAGAGAGAGAGGAAAAGATCTAATATTACTTGTAAAGTTCGTAATTTGTTAATAAAAAGAGAGTAAATTTGGAATTTCAAACTATAACAAGTGCACAATGCAACCAAAAAAAATAAATCACCACTAATCGCTAGGAATGAATCTTGGGGACTAATCCACCGCAATAGTAAAGGTGGGATAGCCCGCAACTTGAATTGGCTTTGCCGAGTTGTGGGTTGGGAAGCGTTTTTTTTTAAAGAGAAGCATTACATGTGCAAGAGATTTTAAACAAAAATGTACGCGGAGATTTTTACTTTTTCAAAGCTTAGGGTGTGTTTGAGCCACATTATTTTGGAAGAATGAATTTTGGAATAGTAGATTGATAGATAATATGTTGTTGAAAAAGAAGGAAGAGTTATTGATGTGATAGAAAATATTATATTATTGAAGAATGTGTGGTTGAAAATGAGTAGAAGAATGAGAATGAAAAAAGTAAAGCGTACCAAACAGGGGCTTAAAAGCGCTTTGAAGAGGTCAAGAGCTTTATTATTTAAAATATTTGGCAAAAGTCAAAAATTACTTTTTGACCAAAAAAAGTTATTTTAGATAATTCCAAATTTTGAGCTTATCTAAAAGAAATTCTAATTAACCCTGTTTGGGCCACATAATTTTTCTCATTCTCATTCTTATACTCATTTTTAACTACACATTTTTCAATAAATAATATTTTCTATCACATCAATAATTTTTCCTTCATTTTCAACCACATATTCTACATCACATTAACAATAAAAATACATTCTTACTCCCAAAATGTGTACCAAACAAGATCTAAGCTTTCCGGAGAAGAAGTAATTTACATTTGTTGAAGTCAAATAGTGAAGCTTAAAAACTAAAAAAAAATAATACATATAATATATAATTAATTAAATATAAAATTTATACAAAAGCATTTTTAAATTTGCACTGCCAAACAATCAATTTAATATTCATAAGCATTTTGGATTTACAATCAAACAGTCTAAAGTTTTTTAATAAAAGTTTACTATCAAAAGTCCTACTCACAACAGCGGTGCCAAACGAGTCCTTAATAAGTTTGCATATGAATTGACTTACATGTTTTGACAACGTTAACCATGTGGTATTAAATTAAATACCACATAATTATTTAATTGAGTGCACTTATCATCAACTTACCTATAATTATTGGTATAGTGTCGCCCTCCTTAAATTAAAATGAGCAAGTGCTTGGAATATGATTGTTCGATTGGATAAAATTTATAAATGATCAAATTACATTTCTAATCATATATTCCAATGTACCTATAAGTACTATCAAATTATTCACTACTCATTTCTATCAGCCAATTGGAGTCAAAATCAATGTTCTTCATATAGTTTGGAAACGGTAATTTTTCGCCTAAGGGAATTCCACCGACAAGTCGAATCACGAACTTTGCCGAATGGACTGATAATGAATCAAACTGATTTTCATTAATTTCACGAACCTGCTAATCATAATGTAAATGAGTACTGCGTAAGCACAACATCAATGTGTTCGGTTGGCTGCATGTTGAGATAACACGTACAGACATTCGCCTAACACCCTGTTTGTTTGGCATTTTTAGTAAAAACGTGACCGTTGAAATATGGATTTAGCCACCATTTTTGACCAAACTATCTCTATGGTGGGACCCACGAATCAGGTTGAAACGGTCAAAAAAAACTCATTTTAAGGTAAAAATAATGTCAAACAAACAGGGGCTAAGTCGTCGCAAGGAAGTCATTAGCCGGAAATGATGTCATTGAGTTCTTGCGTTACTGTTACAGGCTGGCCTTTGGTTAGGCGATTCGTGGGTGCAACGAAGAGCAAGTTTTCCCAGTTTAGCAGCCTCTGATTCCTTGAATTTCCCAACAAGGTTAGTGGTTGGAAAAATGACTTGTTGGGCTACTTTTGGTATAATCTTGAGTGGGATCCGTTTATTTATTTTGAAATATCAAAATTGATTTGTATTTTCTTACATGATACATTAAAATCATATATTTACTTACCAAAAATGATGTTCGGGTGAATGAGA
>CAIGRR010298103.1:0-10169 GCA_903798365.1 Fraxinus sp. 1973-6204 | reverse complement strand
GTTTTTTACTGATTTGTATTTTGCTATTGAATGGAAACAATAAAACTAACGGTGGAAAAAGATTTTTGGTTAAAATAATCAATTCCGTTAATTTTTCTGTTAAAACAAGATTTTCTGTTTCATATGCACTTTATATATATAGAAGATAATTGGCACAACATTTGCAATTGTGACACATTATTCATTCTCTCCGTAAAAATAAGAATATGGTACTTAAATTCATTTATTATAGTTAACTGATTTAAAACAGCTGATAGAAGAAAATAAATAAAAAGATTAAAATACCATAATACATTCTATAATTTTTTGTGAATCATTTAATACTTCTACTTTGTCCAAATATTGACGAATCAATATAGGTTTCTGGTTATCATGCAACCAATTTTTAGGGCAAATCACCGCTTCAACCATATTTGCACTCAACGAACTTCTAAAGAAATAAAAAAAAATTCTTCACCAAAGAAATACGTTAAAAGGGTCATTGGTCAAATCTTCAAAACAATATTGATTTAAGTAATCTACCAAGTTATTCTACCAATTAACTAGAAAATAAATTAAAATATAAATAGTTAAATGAGTGACTTGACCTTGGAATTGAAAGACAAATAAATAAAAAATGTTGTCCGCTAAAAATTTAAGGGAACCCAACACAAATTACAACAAAACAACGCAATTACCAAATAAAATATAGCAGGCAATTACCAAAATTGAGAAAATTTGAATAATCTGACCTAGATATCTAATCTAAATTTAAGAAAATTGTTGGTGAAAGGAAAAGAAATGTGTAAGTTTGAATTAAAATTAAAATTTAATTGTCTACTCAATTGTAATAGACGGTTGATAAATATAGTTCAGCAGCAGTTCAACAATTCACCCAATTTGAGGATTTTGCATTCACAATTGTGATAACCGATGGATATTTGGGTACATATTTAATTAGTTAATTGTGATAAATAATTATCTATTTAGGTATTGAATTTAATTGCATTATGTTTAATATGGAATTGCACAAAATTAAAACTAATTTTATTTTCAGAACTTTTTGTAAGCGGTTTGACGGTTTGAAACAATTTGCAAAGATTGAAACATAAATCAAACTACTTCGAAACGATTTGATTGTGTTCATAACCAAAACGTTGACAAATCCACGTGGACTCAAACCAACAGTTTCAGTTTGATTTTACAGCTTGATGGTTTCGTCGTTCAATCCTAAATTATGTACGCCATGGTATAACTTGTGTGTTTAGAAGGAAACTTAAACCCATACATAGGTAAAGAACATCTTAATAGCATCTTCAAAAGATTTTTTTAAACATAAAATGCTCTCTATTTTAAAGAGTTCACCCTTAAAATTATACTTCAAGACACTATTTTTTTAGAGTAGTAAAACTAAACATTAAATATAAAGAGCATGTTAAAGTACTAAAAAAATTTTACTTTTTAAAATTTTAGGTTTTTTCTAAATCTCAAAATATATTTTTTTAAAAAGAGTTTCTTGAATACGCTCTAAAACAACGTTGAATATATCTATTGGGCTAGTTGAGGCCCGCTAAAGATAATAAAGCTGGACATCTTTGGGCTTCCATTTGGGCCCACTTAGATTTGGATATGTTTATGCACCATGTGCTGTTATCTCTAATTAAGAGCAGCAGCTATCCTCTAGTTGGATTTCGATTAGAAAATGTTTGGATCTGATCCTATTACAGTTTGATGATTTCATAAATCAAATTCAATCGACACGTGTTTAGATAGTTTCAGGATCCTTTTTCATTTAATTGATATTTTTATTCCACCACATTAATTTTTCCTGTATGGAAAGCCAAATTAAGAAGGGTTAACATGTCTGAACGCAAATTACCCAAGGGTTTCAGTCCAGCATATTCCACAAGAGAATGAAGGCATCAAATCCCCAACTTGGAAAGAAAAAAGATGAGGTGGCAAGATTTCGGAGAACCGGTCACTAATGATTAATCAAGATTAGTTCATGACTGTATTCCAACTAGACCAACCCTAGTTATAAAATATTCGTAATTGACGTAAAAAATTTCTATCGTTTTGTTGTATAAATCATTCATATAATTTCAATTTTGACATTTCGACCTTAGATTGATCTTCTTTGCAAGAAACATCATTAACGTCTATGTCCTCCGTTAAAACCTTGCAAGCGATGAATTTACTAGGGAGTGCACAAAATGTCCAAACTAAATCAGAATCGAACCAAATTGAAAGTTTCGGCTCGATTCTAAAAAAAAAAATTAATGGTTCTTCGGATGGCTTTTCAGGGACGACGTACGAGGTATGGGAGGATGTCATACATGACGAGCGGGTTTAAACAAAACGTTTTCCGTCACATTTTAGAAAGAGAAATGTGAAGTTGTTTGCAACTGTCACTTATTTGAGTTTCAAGGAATAGTTTGCAAGCATGTGATCGATGTGATGATCCGTAATAACGTCAAATCACTGCCGAACACCTATATATTGTGAAAATGGAGGAGAGGTGTGAGTAGAGCCCATACGAGAGTCGCAGTAAACTAAGATGGGTTAAATAACACCCCTAGACAGTTGAGATATGACAAAATGTGTCAATCATTTGCTTCGTTGGCAGGCATGACTGCAAACGATGACGATTAGACCCAGGCGATAGTGGATTGGATAGAATGCAAAAAACGAACAATAAGGATGACAAGGTCGAGTTGTGGAAGTAATGGCATGTCCCAACAGATTTTCCAGAAGTTTCAGAGGGTGGAGCATCACAACGTACTAGCGAATGAAGCATACATGATCTAACATGCTCGAAGAGAAAAAGCGCGCCCAATAAACTTCGAAAAAAACCCTTTGGAATTGAGTTCCAGTAAGGCAAAGGTATGCCTCAAAATTATTTCGTATAATATGAAATTGCATATGACTAATAAATTATCCATAATTTGTTGGTTATCCCGGCAATTTCGAGTTTGACCAAGGGAATGAGACTGAAGGCACACCCATGTCAACTGGAAAAATGTGCACCCATCGTTCAGGCACACCATCAAGCTCAATTTCATGTGATTACACAACGGTTAGTCTCCCAATTTCATCCCTCCAGCTTCAACAATTGTGATATTCAATGGTCAATGTGATGACATGGTTAAACATACTTAATTTAGATTCCTCAATTTCTCTAGTTTGTGTATTAATTTTTATATGTTACAGCAGGAAGTGCAATGCATTACTATTATCCAAATGTACCTGAACAACATGGCGCAAGATTGTGACATTGGATGAAGACCGTTACTTGAATAATTTGTAGTGACCATGTATGTTATGAGTTTGCAAGTGTAACTTGGTAATAACAATGACTCGTAGATTATTTGTTGCCTAAAATGTATCGACAGACGAGAAACATTTTTAGATGTTTATTTTGTTGTCTAATGGCTTGTGTCATAGTTAGGAGAATGCATATACACTTCACCATTAGCCGGGCAAACTTCATAGCAGAAAGTTTTAAATGGTTTTCCTTTTTGTGGATCTAGTGGCAGTACATGTGCTCCTCTTTTTTCATGTATAATGATACTTTAGACTTTATACAGATAAACGGAATGATGATACCTACTTGACACGAGTAAAGCTGAAATTTACTGATGCTGATTATGAGGGCATTAGATGACAATAGTTAGCAACAATCTCACGTGAAAAATGAACGACGAGGTTAGCTGTCAGTTTGAAAAGTGAGACTCCAACATCAGAGAGTTGTACACTAACATCAGATATTGACCATATTGGAACATGAGAATAAAACTCCAGCAGATACTTAACCCATAAAGGAATGCCACAAAACTAGCAACTTCCTATTAAAATAAACCTATTTGGAGCAACCTTACATTACAATGACTTGTTCATTTCAGCAACTACGAAAAACAGAACATATATTACACATCAACTGCAGTAGCGATTTAAATGTCAAAAATCGCCATTGTTGCTATACACAACCATAAGTTAGAATCCATCCTAACAAAGGATAATAATTAATCAAGCCGGCCCCTTCCCTTTCTTATCAACTTCCACACTTCCATTGCCTTTTTTCGTATCGTCACATTCACTGAAATCTCAATGTCTAGTTTTTCAATTACCCGACCAATAGATTGGAAAGTGCGGGTTATTTGTGGAACTTCTTCTAGTGCTGCAGAATTATTCGAGTTAACGGTAACGATACTTGATTGGCCGCTGGATTCTCCTTGTACAACCTACTCCCAGTATCTACAGTTAACACTGCAACAATTGAACAATTTTCTCTTGTTCTTCGTCTCCCTTTAGACTTTGAAGCACTTCACAAAGCCATGTTTACACCGGGATATCGCTGTTTGTTCGGGCAATCCGCAAAGGAGTGTCCCTTCTCTCTACAGCTATGACAGAGTCCGAAGTTCTTTCTTGTCATTCTAACATACGAACGACGAACATATTACTAATCAATACACATCAACCACAGAACATTGTAAAATTGAAAAATTTGTAAAACCGACCACAAAAAATACAAGGTTTCTTGAGACCGATTACATCATACTTACATAACGTCTGTTGGAGATTCCATCGGAGGCGATGATGTCGGAGATGGACAATCTTGCTGCACACGCCAAGACTTTCTCTTGCGGCTTCAACAAAACAAATAAGCCGGCAATTAACTAAAGGTGGGAAAACATAAAGACAAACGATACATTCATCATCGGGATTTTAATCTAGTCAACATGGAGGTTTCCAGAATTCAGTGACTTTGTATTGAAATCTTTCTATCGCCTTCCAAGGGTTTTTTGATTTTGGGAGTCTTTTGATTTCGGGGGTTAGGGGGAAGGTGATATGAGTTTTCTCATTTATGAGGTTTTTTGATTTTGGGCAGATACTCACACGGGGATAAGCCTCAAATGAATTAAATATTGTCCAAAAAATGGGGTCACCCCATGTTGTATTCTGTTGATTTCTGATTTTTTTTCCCTTCTATACATGTGGATGTTCTCCAAAAAATATTACTTGTACATGAAAATTTACGGGTGCAGATGTGACAGAATTTTGAATAGTTGGTTTGGTTTTTATTTCTTTTAACCAAAATCTAAGGAAATTCCGCCACATGCAAACCTGTAAAAATTTTCATTCATAAGCCCCATCCTAATTTTCATGAGCCCCTATTTGAAACACCTTTTTTTTCTCTAAAAATAAACAATATGATCGTTATACATCACATCAAACTATTAATTTTGAATTTTTATCTTTTGTATGAAATTCAATAACGAATATATTTTTGGCTCAAACGGGCCTGAATTTTGTTGGGAAAATCTCCTTGTACATAATGGGGGTATCAAATGGTGTACCTCTCACAATGTGTGCGGTCCCGTGTGTGTTTTAAAATGACGGCTCGTGGTCCTCACCTCCTAATGTGAGTGGGATGTAAACGATTAGGCAAAAAATTATGTACATGTAGCCAGTGGCGGATATAGGGGGGCTGGGCTGTAGCCCCCCTNTCACCTCCTAATGTGAGTGGGATGTAAACGATTAGGCAAAAAATTATGTACATGTAGCCAGTGGCGGATATAGGGGGGCTGGGCTGTAGCCCCCCTCCAAAGGCCAAAAAAAAAAAATTTTGTAAGTTTTTTTTTTTTTTTAACAACAATTTTCATGTGTAAATTTTTTTTTTCGCATATTAGTTCGATTTAAAATTTTATAGCCCGATCTTGGATCTAATGCTAAATCCGTCCCTGCATGTAGCGTAACCCAATTTTGTTATAGGTACATCGATATTATCTTCCTATTGTGAGGGGTACACTGGAGCCTGCAGGTGTCAAATAGCAAAACCCTTTTCTTATATTGTAAAACTGCAATTTCAACTCCAAATGGGTTTTAGAATCTTCTTGTAGAAAAAATGGCTTATAAAAAGCTCGCTTATAAAAATCTCGTTCAATGATGAGCTATACTTCCTGTTCTCCGCTCTGTAGTTTTTACTGTTAGTCATATCTTAAACTTGAATATTTTGTTGCTTTTTTCCTGTTATTATTTGCCCTTTTGCTCTGTGGGGGTTCTTGTGCTTATGTAATTTATCGGGTTTAATTTTTGCGGGATTGAAAACCCTAGAAAAAATTGTTGTGGATTTTTAGTTTACTGGTTCTGTTATTTATTTATTTTCCGTTTTGGTTATTATTATTATTATAGGGGTGATTGGAAGAAATATTATAGAAGAGTTTTTCTTGGTGTTTCGTAAATGTTTCCGATAGAAATGGCAACTTCTCAAGAAATTGAAGCTGCCAGAAAAATTCTTGCTGGTTCTTCTGCCGAAATGACTGAGACTTCTGATGTGCAAATGGGCTCTAAACGGGAAGAGGACCTGGTAAAGCAGTTTAGTCCATCTTATTTGAACAGAGATGGTGATTCAGTTCTTGTAGTTACCAAGCAAGTTGTTGAGATTGAGACTGAGACTGTTGTGGAGACTAGTTTTGAGAAGTTGGAATCTGATTTTGTTGTTGAGAAGAATGAAAAAAATGAGATTGAGAACATTAATAATGTATCTAATGTAGACGCGACTGATACTGTTAACTAGGGGGAGTTCAATTATGGAATTAATCTTGGAGCTGATGCTTTTGGTTCTTTGGATAGTGTTGATGGGAGGGAGAAAATGTGTGAAAATAAAGATGGGGAGGACTCCTGTGCAGAGAATGGAGGAGTTTTGAGTAGTGATTATAAACAATTGAATTACACCATTTCTGATATGGATAAAAATGCAGGACAAACTGGGGAAGAAGCGCGAAAAGTTGGTGTGAATGGGAATATTGAAATTATGGTTGCTGATAATGAGAAAACGGAGAACGAAGAAAAGTTGGTGGTTCAGGAGCATGGATTTCGTGCAGGAGATCTTGTTTGGGCTAAAGTTAGGAGTCATCCATGGTGGCCTGGACAGATTTATAATTCACTGGATGCATCTGGATTTGCTGAGAAGCATAGCCATGCTGGTCAGGCTGGTCGTCTCTTGGTGGCCTTTTTCGGGGATGGTTCTTATGCTTGGTGCTTGCCGTCGCAGCTAATACCTTTTGTGGAGAACTTTGAAGAGATGTCAAAGGACAGCAGTTCTAAGGGTTTCTCAATGCTGTACAGGGGTCTGTTGGTGAGGTTGGTAGACTTGTGGAATCAAAGATGACATGTAAATGTATACCAGAGGAGTGTAAAGTTGGACTTTCTCAGCCTCTGGTGGAAAATGTTGGAATTAAAGATGGAGTTCTTGTGCCAGAGGTTGATATTGGTCGGCTTTTAACTCCCACGTATGAACCTGCAGAATTACTTGCAAGAGTGAGAAACATATCAGTGGCTGTTGCTGTTGGCAGTATGATTGAGTTTGCAGTTTTGAAGAGTTGGCTTTCTGCCTTCTATCGCTCAAAAGGTGGTGAGTGTTTGCATGTATATTGTGAACCCCAAGAAATTGAAGGACTGGAAGATAATGGTAAAAATGTGAGCGAAGATAAGAGTAACAATATGGATACGGTCATGAACGATTTTAGTGTTCCAATTGAAGTCCCTATTGGTCCACTTGAAGATGATTCACCCATATCACCCGTAACAGGTACTGGGAATTCTGCAGCCCCTTTACATGGGAGGAAGCAAAAAAGTGTTGCTGAACTTATGAAAGAAAACCTGGAGGTTACGCCCAAAATTAAGAAAAGAACTACAGTCACAGAAGGAACAGATTCCAACAAGTTCACATCTGCTAAGAAGAGGAAGGGTAATGACAGAGGCAAAGAGGATGGTGGCAATGGTGGAGCTTCTTCAACACGGAAGAAGATTATTGGGAAGACGAAGGCTGTGATATCTAAATCCTCCAAAATGTGAGAATAATGTTTCAAATGCTGCGAGTGATGATGTGGGTGTGGAGGTGAAAAATGAAGACCATTTTTTAAGCAGACCAAAGGAAAATAATGCTTTTGTTGAGGGAAATGTCACTGGGGAAGCCACAGAGGCATCTGAAATGGTATCTTCTCCAAGGGAAAGGAAGAAAAGCAAGTACCTATCTCCTCCTTACACAGACCTTAATTGGAGGGAAGGAAGCTCAAGCTTTAAGAAAGTATCAGATATTGAATCAGAGAAAATTACTAAGATAGCTCGCGCGGAAGATGTACCTGTTGAGAAACTGTCTAACAAAAAGCAGAAAGGAGATGACACATCTGGTAATGTGAGCAATGCAGTCGAGGATACTGAGAATACGACGTTTACTTTTGCAGTAGATGTTAGTGTTACTGATACATTATCTGAGATTCAGTGTGCAGCTGTGGATCCTGTTTACTTGACCAAGAAAAGTTCTCTTGATGCAGTCTCAAAATTTACTTCTGCATTCAGGAGTTCAATCTATTTACATGGATCAAACTACATGATATTTCATAAATGTCAGTCAGGTGGGAAGAGAAAGTCACTGCATTCCCAGACAGATAATCTAAGAAATGAACTTACTCATGCAAAGGCGAAATCTTTCGAGCCCAAAAGTACCAAAGCAGGGAATCAAAAGAAAGTAGCAAAGTCTGATACAACCAGGGCCAAAAAAGCTGATAGGATTTCCGGCTCAAGAAACAGTGTTGATAAAGCCAAGAGAAAAGCTTCACTAACGACCCTCATTTTGACATTTTCTTCTGGATTCACTTTGCCATCGAAGGATGATGTTGTTCAGCTGTTTGGTAGGTTTGGGAGTCTAAATGAAACAGAAACTTGCGTGGTGCCTGATTCTATGAGTGTGCAGATTGTCTACATGAATGACTCTGATGCAAAAGAAGCCTTCAGATCCTCCATAAACCAAAGTCCATTTGGCGGCCAGATTGTTATCTATAAGCTGCAGCAGTCCTCGGCTGTTTCAAGGCCTCATAGTTCTCATACAAAAATCTCTCCTCCCATCAAGCGATCCCCCGAGAAGCCAGACTCATTCCAGCCTGCAAATGACGAGGTGTTTGATGTTGGCATCATCAGGCAGAAACTTGAGACGATGGCTGCTATGCTGGAAAACTGCAGTGACAAAATTTTACTCGAGGACAAATCCAGCTTGAAATATGAGCTTAAATCCCTCTTGGAGAACGTAGAAACAGTGGTGGAAAAGGTAAAAAAGGTGGTTGAGAATACGTCATCTTAGAAGGATTAGTTAAAAGTATGATATGAGGCTCTTAATTAGGTTAATCTTGGGATGTGACCTGTTTTTATGTGGCATTTTGTTCTTTAGTCTACTTTTGTCATGAACTGCTGCCATTTCTCTCTAGGGTTTCCTGTATGATAGTAGTTGGAGAATAAGCGCATCCCGTTAGTTTGACGCTGTTAAATCAGCTTATTTGATTTGTTTCACAAAAGTTCTTCACGAACCAATCTCCGATTCTTCCAATAACTCATCTGCATGTGTATTTACACATGCTGGCTAATAGCTCCCTTTTTACTCTTCAATTGGAAGATTTTAGGGATAAATGATTCAAAATGCAGTTTGAATCTGAAGTTAGAAGCTTCTTATTTTGCACATTGTAAACCAGACATGGTTGCTTAAAAGATTTCAGGTCTAATTCGTTGATGGTAACATGTTTTTAGTGTTCCATGCTGGTGGTAGTGTGGTCTTGTGCTTCTTGTGCTTGTTGGTTGAGAGAAAAGGAACTGTTGTTTGGCAGCCCGCCAAATTTCTCGAGTTTTTTGACAAAGCTAGGAAGAGGTTCAAGATATCCCTTGAGAGATGCCCACTTATGGACAGGGTGAGGGGTCCCACAAATTGTGTAGTCAATCAAATCAGTCATCTGCAGGTTCTTGAAGGGGTATCAGCTGCACCATGCTTGATTTTAATGCAATGGCACACAAAAGGAGGGCTGGCCGTGGGTCGGGTCGGGTCGGTTCGGTTCGGTTTGGTATGGTACGGGTTTTTTCGGTACCAAAATTTTCGGGTATTTAATAAATGGAACCGTCGGGTCCAAATATAATTATGGAACCGTTCGAGTTCGGTTCCGTTTCGTTCGGTTCCATACCATAATTAAATTTTTTTAACATTTACAACAACACTACATAAATACAATTAATGATATTTTCATTCGTAACTTTTACAAATTAACGTAACCCAATTTAAAAGCATATAAATAACAAGCTGTCCAATAAGATTAATTCAATGAATACAAATACCAAAAAGTAGATACCAATATTAAAACTTGGTGATC
>CAIGRR010298040.1:0-11227 GCA_903798365.1 Fraxinus sp. 1973-6204 | reverse complement strand
GTTATTTTCCATGCACCAGCAAGGAACAAAATTTTTACTCATTTTTTTCCCTGCTACCATGCTTGCGGCCGCATGGTTAATTATACATTGCGGCTGCATGGTATAGACAACTATCAAAATTCTTCATTTTGGTCCTCCTACTTCATTTTTCTCTTGTTTTGACCTATTTTGTACATTCTTTTCCTCTAATAAACTCATGTCCGATCTTGAGTTGGCCTCTTGTCATCTTTTGGTTATTTTCATTTTGGTCCCTAAACTTTCGTTTTCCTCATTTTTAGCCTTCTCTATTTTTCCTCAAGTTTCCACCACAATCTTTATTGTTGTCCTACAAACACCATTTATACAAATTAAGCTCTATTTCAAATATTTATCGACAATTATTCATNCCTCATTTTTAGCCTTCTCTATTTTTCCTCAAGTTTCCACCACAATCTTTATTGTTGTCCTACAAACACCATTTATACAAATTAAGCTCTATTTCAAATATTTATCGACAATTATTCATGTTTGTGAACCGAAATAAACGTATAAAAATGCCTTTATCAACAACTTAAATTTACATGACAAAGCATAAAATTAAAATAAAAGTTAAAAAGACATAATTAATTACAATTGTCATGCCGTTTAAAAATTGATGTACCCATCCCCATATTTCATACACATACTTATGTTGTGTCGTGTCGTGTCGTGTCAACTTGTGTATGCCTGCCGGAATGCCAAATTCGAGCTTCACAAAACTACAAATATTTCCAAAGCTACTTAAAAGCCAAAGCCATTTTAACCATTTTTAAGGAGTTTATTTATCCTATACCTTGCATACACAAATCAAAAACTACTTAGAGTCTGTCTTGGAGAAACAACAACCAAGAGAATTTTTTTTTTTCGTGGAATAACAATGTGGTTTCTGATGTAAATGTAATTTTTTATTTATATTGGAATCCTCTCAATTGACAATTTCATCCATTTAAGTCATTCAAGCAATTATCCGACCTTCAAATCTAGATAGCATGCAGATAAGACTATTCCTTTTGTGAGTTTAACAAGAAAAAGAATTTCCATGCAAAACACGAGCGAATAATTTTCTAAATATAAAACAGAAATTTTAATTCGCTAAATTGAAATAATTACTTACCCAATTGAGGAATGAAGAAGCTACACACACAAATCACAACATTACTTTAGATTGTAGGGAAAAATGGATAATTTGTGTGTAGATATTTATCAAACATAATAAAAAAATAAATACAATTCAACAGTAATATGAACATAAGAAAAGAGTTAGAAAACAAATGTTAGGAAGTCACGTTAAAGACGCTATCCTAAAGTTATGTTTGTCTCTTCTTCGTGCAGATACTTTCGACACTACATAGGTTCAAAATAAAATTCATGTGGCTCACAGTCAGTTCTCCTTCTATGAGTATGATCATAGGGAGATAAAAAAATAATCTCTCATCGAGTTGCCAAAATATTATGAATATAGTATAAAATTGTAGAGAGGGTAATGCTTCAAGTTGTTGTATCAAACTATATAATTGACTCCCATTTATTGTGTAAAACTTAACCCCCACAATAATGAGAACTATTCCAAAATATAAGTTACATTATGAAATTATGAGTTTTAATTTTGAAAGGCTATAACTTCATTTTTTATGTTATAATAGATACCTCTACACTTATCGTAGAAGCACTACAACAAAAAAAAGTTATTCGCAACATTAAAAATGCAACATTTCTTGATAAATATTGCTAAAAGGGTCTTTTGGCAATATTTTAGTAAGTGAATGTTGCCATTTGTACTAATAAATGAGTTTTGTCAACGTTTTTTAGAAAAATATTGCGGTAGACACCTTTAGCAACGTTTATCAAAACGTTGCGAAAGGTCTTACATTTCACAACGTTTGATAAACATTACGAAAGGAATGATCCTTCGGTTTTGAGATTTAGCAATGACTTGTGCATACTGGTTGATGATGATGACATGAAAGAGAGGTACAAGTAGGAGAATATAGATAAAATGAGAAATCGGATGATTAACAAAAACAAATTGTTTTTACATTAAAAAATATAAAAGCATTTTGGCAGGTTTATGCTATGTGTAGAATTTTTTATGGATACATTTTGCTCCTTCCTGCTAATACTGCAAAGCAAGAAGAGGTTGTTCTTTTCCTTCTCCTCATGCAAATAATTAACTTTTTTTCCCACTTATCATCTCTCTGTAGATCTTGTTTGCTTTCCAACTCAGCGTTAAGTAAGTCAAGGGGAAGAAGGCGTCAACTCCCCAAGTTGCAAGGTTTGTTCCTATTCCTTCGCTTGTCTTTCCCCATGTGTCTAAGATAGCTTCTGTATATATGACTTTTGGAGCAAGACATATGCAACATAAGTTTAAAATATCATGACTTAGGTATTATGTTAACTGAAATGACTGCAGCTGAGAAGGGAAAATGAGGAACCATAAAATTTTTGCGATGTCTCTTAGAATTTTTTTTCTTTTGGCCATCTGACTTTCAATTTTGGCTTTGCAGGGTAAACCATTGTTCGTTGATATATCAGCAAAGGGTGCCTCTGGTCTCAATCAAATGGTCCTTCAGCAATTCTGATCGAGTTTTTCCTTACCATTTTATTTCATTTTGAAACTCCTTTTTATTTAAGTAGTGTTGTATCACATTCTAATATTCAAGTGTATGATTCAAAAATTTGTAATGAAATTATCAATTTTTATACAATTTCAAAATTAAACGTTGCGAAAGATAGCTACAGCAACGTTTGCCAAATGTTGCCGTACATGGATACTCTACGACAACACCTTGATTTGTAACACACGTCTAAACGTTTCCATTGGCCTACCGTAAGCTGTTTTTGTTGTAGTGAAGAAGCGGAAAATTTAAGTCAATGAATATTAATAAAAAGAAAGTTTTGGACACATTTTTTCCCATGAACAAGTCATGAATAGTTTGTGTGCATCTTTGAACTATTTATGCATCTGAGCACATCAACGTACAACTTAAATTATTCATTACTTTCAAGCTATAGGTACAATGGAAGTATATCTTTTAGAATAACATACACCAACAATCACAAAACAATACCCAAAGAAAACTTTAATTCATTAGTTTTATTGTTGGGTTTTGATACCTAATAAATTCGGACGATAATTTAAAATACATATCAGATAATTTATCGACACCATAGACTTAGCTCGATCGGGAAACAATCAACATACCTTTGGAGGGCCCAAGTTTGAGTTGGATTTAATTGGTTGGAGGTAATGTGTGTTAGCCCATTTACCTTGTTATTAAGTTGAACCAACTAGGATTAACCTAAATTGATGAATATGTGCAACCTTTCCCAGTCAATTGTGTTTGAGAGTTGGTGCGTGTTTTGGCAATAGAGAAAGGGAAAATTTCATAACTAAGATGTTTAGTTTCACCCATTTCAAATTTAAGAGATAAAGTTTAAAATTTCATATTTCAGATTTTTAAGGTTTAAAATTTAAAATATCAGATTTTTTTTTAAATTTTATTTATAAAATAATTAATTAAACATATATTTTATTAATTAAATATATTAAGGTCACAATTCCATATGATTTGGTCACAAATTCTATATAATTAGTCACAAATCACAAATTTTATACGTTACAAATTATTTTACGATCACAATTCAAAAAATTTATAGGTCACAATTTGTTCATCGGTCACAAATAAAAAATTAAAACGTGACAAATTATTTTACGGTCACAATTCAAAAAATTTATATGTCACAATTTGTTCATCGATCAAAAATCAGAAATTTTATAAGTCACAAATTAATTTATGATCACAAATCAGAAATTTTATAAGTCGCAAATTAATTTACGATCACAATTCAGAAATTTTATAGGTCATAAATTATTTTACGGTCACAATTCAGAATTTTATATGTAACAATTTGTTCATCGACCCCCATAAAAAAATCGAAACGTCACAACTTATTCATCGATCACAAATCACAAACATTATAAGTCACAACAGAGTAGATAGTCACAAATTATCAAATTATTAGTCACAAATTAACAATTTTTTAGGTCACACATTATTTTTTTTATCACAATTTATCTTTTTCATTGATCAAATATTATCTATCCATCACAGATTAATCAATTTAATGGTCACAAATGACCAAATAATCTGTGACCACCACCAACACTTGTGACTACAACCTCACCACTGCCACCAATAGCATGACAACCGAAATCCCGTCGTCGAAACCACCACCACCCCCTGACAACAAACCATCATCTAAAAAAAATCGACATGTAACCGATCACATATTATTTATTCGCCACAGTCTCAAATAATTGGTCACAAATTGACCAATTTATTGAATCACAAATCAAATTTTTAGGTCACAACCAACAAACCACATCAACTACAAAACCACCACTGACGTCGCAAAATCTACCACCCAGATCCACCACTAGATTCGCCACCACATCCTCAGAACGGCCCAGACCTCAACAATCCAGCCCACCTCTTCAAACCCTAAACCACGCTATCATTGTTCCTGTCGGTACCTCCATACCTATTCCACGGCTCCTTAAATCTCCCATAGTATTATTCCTCCTAATATTATTATTTGAATTTCCACTCAACCCTCTATCATCATAACTATCCCAAGTATCCCAACCGGCATTGTTACCAAAATTACCATCCCTAACCCCACCACCCAACGGAGGTTTATTATTATAACTACTACTCTTATAACCGATCTGATTGTTTCTTTCACGACAGGGAGATCGCTCCAGGGTTTGCCCTCAGCAATCGATTGAATCCGGTCTCGATAAACATATGCATATTTCGTAACAATATCAGTTTCTTTGGGGATTCCACATTGCAAAATAAATTGTTAAATCTTTCATTTCCACCGAGCTCCATTTTCTTCAATTGGATCTCGGACCACGAGTCCGTCGTCATAGATCGAACAAAGACATATAAACGCTCAGGCCGTGGTGCTTGCCCAAGCACTCAAGGCACATGAAAATGCCGTAGGAGACAGAAGCCTATTGCGAATTCTTCTGCGAACCATCCATGCAGATCTTGTTCCCTGACTACGATTGAAGCTCCCGAAGCCGATGTGAAGCTGCCATTGATAGGTTTTGAAACGGATCTGAGAGATGATCAGATCAAGGTTTGCGTATGATTGAAATTGGGGTCGAGGAAAAATCTTTGAGAGAAACACAAGTGTAAGAGTGTGTGTGTGTGCGTGTAGAGAGAGAGAGAGTGGGAGAGAATGGCCGACACTGTTAATTTAAGAAAAGAGAGTGGCGGAGGGAAGAAAGAGAAGAGATAAGTATGAGGAAAATTGTACAATTAATATTTAAAATAAAATATCTGATTTTTGAAAAGTGAATCATTTAATCTGATTTTTGAAATTGAATCTTTAAAATTCTGATTTTGTGTAATTTCCTCATAGAGAAAAACGAGAGAGATAACTTTCTTCTACTTGGTGATTTTGGTGTCTTCCATTTTTTCTTCTTCCTCTGCGACTTGTAAATACTACCACCATCTTCATTTTCTTTGTGGCGTGAAAACTTGTGGCAACCAAAGTGTTTGAGAGTTCTGGGTCGAGCTTTTTACAGTGGTGTTCATTTGGTTGGTTTTTCTAAGACCGAATCGAGATTTCGAAATATTGAGAATTTTGTGATTTTTGGAGGCAAAAACTGAATGAAAAGGATAGAAACTAAGCTGAAAACTATCCAATTTTCTTTCAATCTAACCGGACATGTAAATCTAATTTTCGATGAAATCAATGGCCGATTGAAGAAACCAACACCACAAGTGCGATCTGTAGATCGAGGCAGAGCACGTGGTTAACGTGTGAGGTCCAACGATGACAGGTGACAATTACGCATGAACCCTACGCGTAGATGATGACGACTTGCTTGAAGGCATGTTCGAAGGTTTCAAACCATAACTTCTTCAGGCAGTTTGTTCCAAATGGTGTTACAAACACTATTGGTGTCTATTTGCTATCGAGCGATAAGGTGAATTTTGGATGATTTTACCTTTAGATGTTCGTTGCGGGTGTCGTTTTGTGTTACTACGGTTGCTAGAAGCTTTAAGACAAATATAAAAAGCAACGAATTCACATCTTTCTTAGTTTATGGACCCGTAGATATAATTTGCTCGATATTGTGTTATTTCCTTTTATTATTGCAGTTAAGATTATTGTGTTGGGGGTGACATTATGTTTGGAGTTATCATTAGGGATGGCAACGGAACGGGGTGGGCATGGGACGGGTCAGTCATTCCACCCCCGTCCCGTCGGGTATTTTTGTTACCTTGCCACATCTCCATACCCGTTAAAGCGGGATGGGGCGGAATCGGTACGGAATCGAGGTTGCCCCATTTATTTTTTCTTTTAATTTTTGCTTTTATTTTTTATGTCTTTAATTAGTAAATATTATTACTTTTTTACTAATTTGTTAAAAGTAACTTATGTTCTTTTTCAAAATGATGATAAATTTATTATTTTTGTTCAATAAGAAACTTAAATTTGAAATTAGTTTTAAACGGGGCGGGTAGCGGGTCGGGGACTATGTTTCCCCTTCCCGTAACTGTTTCGGGGTAATGACCTTCGCCCCGTCCCCACCCCGTTTATCCGGTTAGGCGGGTAACCCCTGTCCCATTCGGGGCGAGCCCCACGGGTATCGAGTTGAATGGATTTTTTTATCCATCCCTAATTATCATATGGGGTAACCACTGCTTGTTGCTAGATTTTGGAATTATTTGACTTTAATTATTTGTGATTTTGTTGCCAAATTTTTCTACACTATTAGAACTGTTGTGACTTTAGTAAAGTTTATTTGACTATTATGTGTGAATTTTGTTTGTACTTTGCTTGTGGTCATTATTTGGTATTGATGGTAAATATAGGTCTAAGGCAAGAGCGAAAAGAAAAATGTGTTTTTAATTGTGGTAATTTTAGACATGTTGAAAGAGACTATCCTAAGAAGGATAATAAGAAGAAAGATAAAGAGAGTGGTGAGAGGAATGTGTCTATTAGGTTCAGTGATGATCCAAGTGAGGTTTATGGAGAGTAAACCTGGTTACCACATGTGTATCTGTGTGTAATCATTTGTACATATGTATAATTGCTTAATTCTATTGCATGGTTAAATGTTACATTTCAATATTTTTTTATGTGTATCTACATGAATTTGAGAGCAATCTGGTTACTTGGTGTAATGTGTTTGTATGCATAGTGGATTGTGATGCATTAACCATTGTGTGTTGTGTGTCTATTGGTGATGTGGTGTATAGATGCCTAAGTGTGCATTGATGATATGTATGGAAATGTATAGTGTGACATTTGAATCATGAGTGCAAATGTGATTAAATGTCTAGAATCATTTATGCGTGAAGACCCTGATCAGATGGAGTGTGAGAATGACACTTCTATCATTTCTATTAGGTGGAAACCCATTATACACTTAGGTTGAGAGAAATGAGGTAGTGATAGAAGATTATCCTGTGAACTCAAGATCTAAAGAGTTTACCAATTAAACATGAGTTTAGTGAGGATGGTAAACGATGAGAGGGAATACGTGTTCTCGATGTGTGAGTAATATGGAATGGGATATGATAAGTTTGGTGAGATCTTTTCATGGAGTCATTTATACATTTATTGCATATATGTTGGCTATTTGATTGATTAATTTCGTGTTAAGCTGTTATTATGTGTTTAAAAAACCTGTTTATTATCCTACGTTATATTTGTATCGCATGCTTATATGTTCTTGATTAATTACTATGATTACTTGTTTCTATTTTTTTTTACTTGGTGAGTACATGAGCATGTATTGTATGTGTTTTGGGTTCGAGATACGAGATAAGATCTATGACACCGATTTTATTTAGTTACATTGATTAGGCAAGTATAAACTTTATATTTTGTTTACTTGCAGGTTGATTAGATATCAATGTGGAGATTTGTTGAATTTTGTTATCCAATAAGTTCAGACGATAATTTAAAACAAATGTCGGATAATTTATCAACACCATAGATTTAGCTCAATCTGAAAACAATTGATACATATTTGGAGGGCCTAAATTTGAGTTGAATTTAATTGGTTGGTGGTAATGTGTGTTAGTCCATTTACCTAGTTATTAAGTTCGCCTATTTAAGTGTGTCTTGGCCCAACTAACATTAACCTATATTGATGAATATATGTAACATTTCCTAGCCGTGTGTGTGTGTGAGAGAGTTGGTGCGTGAGTTTTGGCAAGAAAGAAAAACGAGAAAGGCGGTCTTCTTCTACTTGGTAGTTTGGTGTCTTACCTTTTTCTTCTTCCTTTGTGGCTTGCAAAAACTACCACCATCTTCATCTCCTTTGTGGTGTGAAACTTGTGGAAACCAAGTGTTTGAGAGTTTTGGGTCAAGATTGTTTCGGTGGTATTCGTTTAACTGGCTTTTCTGAGTCCAAATCAAGATTTCGAAGAGCTTCCATAAAACATTTATTAATACTGCAGGTAGTAACGGTAAAGTCTTCGTACGGAGAAGAAACTTCAACTTCTTTCACACTTGATGACTAGAACAATCAAAGAAAAACCATTTGTAGAGTGTTAAAAACCTATAAATCATATGGAAAAAAAACTTGGATTTGCACATGATGATGCAGCTTCAACGATAAATAAGTAGTTATTGGTTTCCTTGGAAAAAATGAAGGGGGAGAATCCTAGGGTAAAAACTGAAATTTAACTTTCTGGGATCTTCATTTTAAAAAAAAAATCATCTGGAGATGATGTTCACATATGGTATAAGTCGGCCATATTTTTGAGAACTAAATAGGATTGATAAACATCGGATTGCATAATGAACACAAAAGAAAGAAAAAGACTCTACTAAGTGCATAACTAAATGGTAGTTGATTAAAGTTAAAGATCAATTAAATCCAGACGGGCGAAAATTAAAATGGGGAGAAAGAAACACCTACCAAGAAGTTTATGCTGATCATATCCCATATTTCTTCTAGAAGATTGGCAATGGATAAAGACATGTGAATTGCTTTTTGGAGATTTGTTACATGTACACTCGGGTTGACACATGCGTCCCCTCACAAGAGGGGGCCCATGATTATTTTATTGGTCGTTGCCCCCCTCTTGTGAGGGGAATGTACACCGGAGTATCAACTGTGACGTACATTTAGCATTTCTCTTTTGGTTATGATCTGCTAAACAAATAAGCAAGTTTATAAGCTATCTTGTATCAGCAAATGCTTCGACATTCAAGTGGAGGCAATTAAGGACCAGTGCAGGTACTGAAATTTTGGGCCTAGCCCAATCTTTTACATTTTTTTAGGTGTGGCCTATTGGGCTTTTCACTTAACCAGTGCAAAGAAAAAAAAATTAAAACAAGTGAGAATTACACAAAATTAGAATTTTAAAGATTCAATTTCAAAAATCAGATTAAAGGTTTCATTTTTCAAAAATTAGATATTTTATTTTAAATATTAAATATTAATTGTACAATTTTCATCCCGAACCCTAATAAATTTCATTCCAATTTTCCTCTTATTTCTCTCTTCTCTCTCCCCCCTCCATCACTATCTTTTCTCCACTCTCCACTTTCTTCCCTCTCCGTCAACAACCCAGCTCACTCCTCTAAACCCTAATTTCTCCCTTATTCTCTTTCTATCTACTTCTCTATCTATCTTTATGAGTGTCGCTGGTCATCTTTTTCCCTTCTCTTTATCTCATTTTCTCTCTAACAGCGCTCACTGATGATGAGCGCTGTGCAACCTCTATACTCAACGCAACGCAAGTGAGCTTCGCTACGTGCACTTTCGTTGGTGCGACTATGAGTGGTAGTGGCTGGTTCGATTGGCCGATTAGGATATTGCAGATGTACGCGGATAAGGTAGTTTTTATGTCATGTCGGCGTGATGGTGTTGGTGGTGGGGAAGGAGTATTGCTGTTGGTGGCGATTGTAGATTAGATCAATCGATGTTGGTGGTGATTTTTCATTACTGTTGTGAGAAATGGGTATGGAGGTACATGCGGGAGCAATGGTAGCATGGTTTAGGGTTTGAAGAGGTGAGCTGGATTGTTGAGGTCTAGGGTGTTCTGAGGACGTGGTGGTGAATCTAGTGGTGGATTTGGCGATGGTAGATTTTGCGGCGACATTGGTGGTTTTGTAGTTGATGTGGTTTGTTGGTTGTGACCTAAAAATTCGAGTCGTGATTTAATAAATTGGTTAATTTGTGACTAATTATTTGAGATTATGACCAATAAATAATATGTGACGATTACACATCGATTTTTTTTAGATAATGGTTTGCTGTCTGGAGGTGGTGGTGGTGGTTTCGACGAGATTTCAGTTGTCATGCTGTTGGTGGTAGTAGTGAGGTTGTAGTTACAAGTATTGTGGTGTCACATAATATTTGGTCATTTGTGACCATTAATATACAATATTTGATCAATGAAAAAGATAAATCGTGAAAAAAAAATGTGTGACCTAAATTTGTGATCGATAATTTGATAATTTGTGACTGTCTACTCAATTGTGACTTATAGTATTTGCGATTTGTGATCGATAAATAAGTTGTGACGTTTCGATTTTTTTATTGTGGCCGATGAACAAATTGTGATTTATAAAATTTCTGAATTGTGTCCGTAAAATAATGTGTGATCTATAAAATTTCTGATTTGTGACTGTAAATTAATTTGTAACATATAAAATTTCTGATTTGTGATCAATGAACAAATTGTGACATATAAAAATTTTGAATTGTGACCGTAAAATAATTTTTGATTTTCAATTTTTTATTTGTGATCGATGAACAAATTGTGACTTATAAAATTTTTGAATTATGACTATAAAATAATTTGTGACATGTAAAATTTATGATTTGTAACCAATTATATAGAATTTGTGACCAAACTATATAGAATTTTGAGCTTAATATATTTAATTAATAAAATATGTGTTTAATTAATTAATTTATAAATAAGATTTTAAAAATGTGAGATTTTAAATTTTAAACCTTATCTCTTAAATTTGAAATATGTGAAACTAAACCTATTAGTTATGAAATTTTCCCGTGAAACAAATCTAAATCTTAGCATGCACCGAAATTTTGGGCCTAGCCTAATATCTTTTAGGGTGTGTTTGTCATCCTTTAAAAATTAAATTGTTTGCTCCAATATCATTTCTCCATCACACATGCATCTAATAAAATATTCTACAC
>CAIGRR010297925.1:0-12859 GCA_903798365.1 Fraxinus sp. 1973-6204 | reverse complement strand
CATTGCACGTTGTTTTCATCTAGTACTAACAATATGTTTCAATATTCTCATTGTTCTTACAGATGGGAGAATAGAATTGTAAACAGCTTGTTATCTTCAAATATATCAATTTACCAAAACAAAAGATGTAAATTACAAAAATCCCTTGTTATGTTTCAATATTCTGATTGTTCTTGCAGATGGGAGAATAGAATTGTAAACAGCTTGTTATCTTCAAAGATATCAAATTTACCAAAACAAAAAGATTTAAATTACAAAAATCCCTTGTTCACAGTGAATAGTTATCTCATTAGAAAATTGTCCAAATTACATTTGAACTCCATTTTTATGACTCATACGTGCTCTACCTTCAATAGGGATGATACCTTCAGCTCCCGACACCACCGAACCACCTTCGTAACCGTCGGCATTACCAACATCTAAACCTGATGTGAGAAACACTATGGTAGGAATAAAAATTGAATTGAAAAATAAAATTGACNTTACATCCTGATTACAACTGTTTCTTCGAGTTCAAGTGGTACCTTCCGCTCCCGGCACCACCGGAACCACCTTCGTAACCTTCGACATTACTAGCATCTAAACCTGATGTGAGAAACACTATGGTAGGAATAAAAATTGAATTGAAAAATAAAATTGACAGGGAAAGAAATGGGTGAAACCCCTAAATCCAGTGATAGAAGAAAAGGTAAAGAACAAAACACCTCGATGGTAAGCATTGGAAACAACATTAGATTCCTCCCTAGGGCTACAATTGCCCTTCTTCTTCAATAGCTAATCCACCGCTTCTTCATTTCGGTCTCATTCTGAGGTGGACGCAAGCTGAGGTCTTCAGTTTCTCTTGGAGGAAAGAGAGGCAAACACGAGATTTGACTGTCGTGGGTGTAGCCAGTGACTGCCGTGGGTGTGGACCGTGGGAGAGAGGACGGGCGGAGCATTTCTTGAGGCTGTTAAACTGATTTGATTCAGAGAGTTGGGCGGAAAAAGAAACGAAAAGTGGAGACGTGAGGAGGAAAAGTTAGGGTGAAATGATTTTTGATTTAGAGGATTGGTGGAGTTTTTGCAATGTTTATTTTTAAAAAGTTGCTATTGTGATTGGGTACATGTTTGAAAATAACATTCATGTTGAACTTGAGAAGAAATAGATTGTGCCATTACATATGAAAAATTAGTTTTGAATCAATTAAAATGATACTTATAAGGTGTGTGACAAAAGTAGAATCTGTCACTTTTTTTATTAAAAATTCACATTATCTCACTTGAATAATTAACTAAATGCATACATGTACATTTTTTGGAAATTTGAACATACAAATTCAAGCCTTATTTTATGCTAATACATATTAAAAAAAAAAAAAAATTGAATCAATTTGATCGATGCATGCAATGTGTTTGTTTATGGATAATGTGAACAAACGAAATTCTGTCACTTTTCTATGAAAGAGTGATATTCTATCACTTTTCTAAAAAAAAAAAAAAAAGTCACAGTATCTCATTGAAGCAATTAACAAGATGCATATGTGTGCATTTTTTGAAAATTTGAACATACGAATTCAATCCTTGTTTTACGTTAATACTTAATACATATGAAAAAGAAAGTTTTAAATCAATTAGATTGATGCATGCAAGGTGTTTGCTCAAGGAGAATGTGAAAACATAATATTATGTCACTTTTCTAAAAATAAAAAATAAAAAAAATCACAGTATATCATTCGAGTAATTAACTAGATGCATATGTGTGCATTTTTTAAAATTTGAACATACGAATTCTGGTCTGTTTTATGTTAATACATATGAAAAATAAAATTTTGAATCAATTATATTGATGCATACAAGGTGTTTGTTCAAACAGAATGTAAATTTTGTCACTTTTCAATGAAAATGTTCTCAAAAAAAAAAAAATCACAGTATGTCATTAGCGCAATTAACTAGATGCATGCGTGTGCATTTTGAAAATTTAAACATACGAATTCAAATCTTGTTTTATATTAAGAGTAATGATATTCATCCCCACGGGAGTTACAACCCTAATCTAGATGGCGTTAATGTGGAATTAAATTATTGATGAAATTAAATAAGTCATTTAATTTCACATTTCATTTAACATATCATTTAAAGTCACCTAAACTTAGATTGTAACTTCAGTGGTGATGAATAACATTATTCTTATCTTAATACATATGAAAAATAAAATTTTGAATCAATTAAATTGACGCATGCAAGGTGTTTGAAAAAATGATAATATTTTCTCAAAAACAAAAGTCACAGTCTCTCATTGGAACAATTAATTAGATGTATACGTGTGTGTTTTTCGAAATTTATGACTATGTTTCTCTTATATTAACTAAACATAAAATATAACTTCATTTTGGAAACACGATAACCCATAAGTTGAAAGTGACAAAAAAATTTTTTTTTTTTAAAAAAACAATAAATTTAAAATAAAAAGTAACACAGCATGTCACTTTTCATTCACGTTGTTGACTAACAAATTTTTTTCGAAGCATTCATTGTAAAATTTGTAACGCATCTTTTTGATTGAAAAACCTTAAACATTGAAAAAATTACAAGCCAAATATGATTGCTAGAATTTAATTTAACAAACCTATGTCAATTACATTTTGAATCGATATTATTAAAATTATGTTTACGTCAACTTGAATTATTTCGATCATATAATCAAATATAAAATATGATGATATTTTGAGACTCAAATGTTACATGTTGAGTCATATAAATATTTTACTAAAATAGCTTGAAAAAAAAAACATAATTAGGGGCGGTCCCTATCATTAATTTTTTTAATTAATATAATTGAAAAATCCACATTAATCAAGGTAATAATAATTAAGGAAATAAATATGCATGTGCAGACGCTTAACAATAAGGAAATAATGCTCAACTTTAGTGTATTAAATACGTGCGCAGGGAAAGGTAAAGATGCCAAGTGTTTTAATCAATTTTTTTAGCACGAGAGCCGTAATCGGCCTAATTTCCTCATATTTTATTATGTGAATTTATGGTTGAAAATGTGTATAAAAAATAATTTAAAGTAAAGGGAAAATTTCATAATTAAGAGGTTAAGTTTCACCTATTTCAAATTTAAGAGATAAAGTTTAAAATTTCAAATTTTAGATTTTTTAAGGTTTAAAATTTGAAATCTCATATTTTTTAAATTTTATTTATAAATAAATTAATTAAACATATATTTTATTAATTAAATATATTAAGGTTACGATTCCATATAATTTGGTCACAAGTTTTATATTATTGCTCACATATTATTAATTGGTCACAAATCATAAATTTTACATGTCACAGTTCAAAAATTTTATAGTAATCAATTTGTTCATCGGTTACAAATAAAAAATTGAAGCGTTACAAATTATTTTACAGTTATAAATCACAAATATTATATGTCACAATTTATTCATCTGTCACAAATCAGAAATTTTATAAGTCACAAATTATTTTACGGTCACAAAGTCACAACTTATTAGACAGTCACAAATTATCAAATTATCGATACAAATTAACAATTTTTTAGGTCACACATTATTTGTTGAACATAATTTATCTTTTTCATTGCTCACATATTGCTTATTGATCACAGATTAACCAATTTAATGATCATAATCAATCAAATAATTTGTGCGCACAACCAACATCTGTGACCACCACCTCACCGCTCCCTCCGGCAGCACTACCGCCACCGCCACCGCCACCGCCACCGCCACCGCCACCGCCACCGCCACCGCCACCGCCACCGCCAGAGCCACCACCACCTCTCAACAACATCATCTCAAACAAACCAACATATCGTAGAAAAACACCACCACGTCGTCGCGCTAGATCCACCACCGTCTTGACAGACCCATTACCACCAACATCTCACCATCACCTCTGCCTCTAGTAGTACAACCACCACCACCTCATCCTCCACCAATTCCTAAAATTCATTACCGTCAATGTCACCACTACAACCACTATCTACACTCTTCACCACCGTGACCACCATCTCCACCACCAACCAAAAAATGAGAAGAAAAGAGAGAAAATGATTTGTTTATTAGTGAAAATTAATTACATAGAAAATTACCCTAAGACATCGTCCCGTCACAAGTAGTGAAGTGCCCTGATCGGATCACCACAAAACCCCCATCAAAATTTCCGCCGACAGCCGAAAATTCACGATTCCGAAGCAACTATACAACAATAAGTAAAGTTAATTCATTATGACATATCATAGGATGCAGCCACAAAAGATGAAGAAGAAGCAGAGGAAGGAGACAAGCACGACGGAATCTACGACGGAGATGACATACTAGATGACGGTGTCGACGATGCAGAAGCCGGAGAAATCTAGATTCGAAAGTCGCAAAAGCAACGCCAAACGCCGTGACTTGAGGCTGGTGGTAAAGCCATTGCTCCAAGTAAGCGTCATACGAGGCGAAGAGCCTCAACCAAAAAACGACATCGGGAGGGAGACATAGATGTCAATCCACCGGAAAGCTGACGCCGTCGTTGACCACTGAGACATGGCTAAATTGGCAAAAAGAGAAAGAATGATTTAGGATTTATGGTGGATAAGATATGTGTATATAAATTAATTTATAATATTATTGTTAATATTAACATATTGATTTATAATATTTGAATTAATTTCTGATTTTTATATCAATAAACATTAGATCTGATTTTTGAAATTGGGCCCCTGTTTGACACACATTAGAATTTTCATTCTCATTCTTCTGCTCATTTTCAACCACACATTCTTCAATAAAATAATATTTTTCATTATATCAATAACTTTTCCTTCTTTTTTAACACACATTCTCCATTAATTTATTATTTCAGAATATATTTTTTCAAAATAATGTGGCTCAAACATATTATGAATCTTAAAAAATTTGATATGGTGTAATTTCCAATAAAGTAAAGGAGGTCAAACAATGCTTGTTTATATTGGGCTTTATCTATAAATCTATGATCCATCCCGGCCCATTTCTTTTTTTTTTTTTTGTGACCCTACGATTACGTGAAACAATCATGGCCGCAATATATGTCAGTTCCTAGTAGAAAAGCTTCGAGAATAGATTCCTTCGCAACGCTAAATTGAAAAATTAGGGTTGTGTCAGGCTGTCAGCAGCATTTGGGAATTGCAATCAAAAGGTAATCTTCACGTGTTTCAGAATTTATATAGGTTATTCTGCGTCAATCTTCGTTATGTCATTAGTAGTTGCAAGATTTTGTTTTTATTGCTATTACATGCTCTCTGTTATTGTGAAATGATCTATTTCGAGACTAAATTTTATTCTAATTTTGAATTGTGTTTCTAATGTTGAATTGGTGTAATTTCTTTATTTATTTCAGTTCTTTTTTTTTTTTTTTATTTTCTTTATTTTTTTTAGTTTTTTTTTTTTTTTAAGAAGATTTATATAAGGTTAATAGTATAGAATTTTTTTCTAAAAGTTGATAGATATATAAGATTGGTAAATGAAAAAAGCGACTTCCTAATTTTATCCCTAACAATGTTTATGTTCAAAAGTCAATTTGGTTGAAAAAGAATAAATAGCAAGAATCTTATTAAAATTTAAAGTTTTTTTTTTTCTATTTTTGTGAAAAACGAATTTCACTCCTCCACACACTTTCTTGTTCTCCACTTTTAGGGATATGAGGAAAAATGGGAGAAGCAGAACTAGAGCGCTAGAGACTCAATAGGATTAGTAAGAATGGTTAGAGAGAGAACAAAGATAGAGAAGGAAACTAGCACGGAGTTGGAGGCAATGGCGAACCAGAGTGGGTTGAGGGAAAGAAAACTAGCTCAAATGTTGGATGGGAAACGGGAAGAGCCGAGAGGTGGAGTCAGGAGGAGTCGATGGTGGTTTATAGAATGTTTTTATTTTATTTTCCTGGTTGGGGGAGGAGGCACTTAGAGAATAAGGATTTTTTTTGTTAATTCTTTGTAATATGTTCTTGTTTGAGGGTGTTTATAAGCTTTGAATTTTAGGGTCCGTTTGATTGCAAAGGTGGAAAATAGTGGAAGGAAAATGTTTTACAGGGAATTGAATTGTCTAGAAATTGTTTTACTGAGAATTGTAATTAATTGTGTTTGATTGGTATAATTTTCCACTTGAAAAATGTTTAAAGTTTGGTTCCGTATGACTTCGTTTTTTATGAAAATTATCCATGAAAGTGATAATTTTTTCTACCATTGAGTTTAGAATTTGTTCCAATTGCCAAAAAATAAATAAATTAACATACCGAATACCATTTGTTTGGCTTTGTTTTGCATGGAAATAGTTTATTAAAGGAAAAAATATTTTTACCATTATTAATAGAATTTTTTCCAATAGCCCAAAAAAAAAAAAACGTTTAAGAATTTGGAAAATCAATTCCAACCAAAACAACAAGAAAATGTTTTCCTGCAAAAGCTGAAAAATATGGAAATGTGGAAAAAAAAAAATTCGGGAAAATTTTTGCTATCAAACATGTACAAAAGTTGGAAAATCATGGCTATCAAATGGGCCTTATAGAATTTGTGGATAGTAAACCGTGAATGTTATGGAATGTATATATGAAAGTAAGTTTGATCGACTAAAGTTACAAGTTAAGATTTGTCAAACATGCTAATATATGTATGGAGAGATATATAAATGATCTATTAAGCATCTGTCGCATGTCACATCTATTCATTGGTGAATAAGTTTATGATGGGTCTCAAATTTAAATTAAACTTCTTATTTACCAATGGATTGATGCCGTATGTCATCTTTTGAGAAATACGAGTAAATTTAAAATTTGCACAATACAGGATATCACAAAAATCGAGAGAATTTTCATAAAATACAATGGTGTAATCAATTTATGGGGTGTCCTCAACTTAGAATTTAGTGAATTTTAAAAGTATTTATAAATTCAGGTTCCTTAATAAAGATTTTAATAGATTTTATTAAAATACATTAAAATATAGATGTAAATTTCATTAAAATAGATTTACAAGGATTTCATTAATAAAGAGATTTTACGAGATTTGCATGGATTTCAAGCTCAAAAATACACAACAAATTCTTTAGAAATTTCACATTTTTCTAATGAGATTCTTATGAATTCTATAGAAATATATTCAATTTCACTAATATTATAATTTATAATCTTTTAAAATTCATTAAAATCCTAATAGTAGACACCCTCTTGTATTTTGGCTAACATTAAGGGCTCATAAGGTACCTAATGTGACAAGTTTATCAACTTAAAACTAAGATATCTGCTCAATGCAGTAAAAATTCTAGACTTGGGTAAATTGGAAGGAATGGATCTCTAAAAACATCATCTATGTTAACTTAAGAGCAGGGCCCCCACCTAAATTAGTCCAGTTCAAGTACCAGGAGCCCCAGCAAAACTCTTCATTTTATCTCATAAAAACTGAACACAAATCAGAATTTTGATGGACTTTTGTGAGGATCCATCTTCTCGCTTCTGCCTTTTTCGCTTGAGACCAATCTCCGTCTGGCTCGTGGATTAGGAAACCTTTGCTATCATTCAAGAATATACATATTGTTTCCTTCCAGTTTTCCCTACCCAGAAATACAAGTCAATAGGAGGTTTTAACGAAAAAGCATAACCTCTTAACTTCAAAATCCAATCTTTTTTCCCAGACAAACGTCTAATAAATTAAACACCCTTTTGTTTGAACCAATCTTATTTCAAGGCATAATGCCTCAACGCAGACCACACTTTGAGGAGTTAGGCACGGGTCCTACAAAGCCTGTGCCATCAATTCAATTTCCTTCTAAGTTAAACTACTTTGTATGGTCTACGTCTATATGGAGGATTGGCTTCAAGATATCTTGCACATAACTCAATCTCATTAGAATCAGAATGAGTGGAGTGAGATCGTACAATGCATGCCTCATATGGATCAGATGGATTATGCAATTGGAAAATGTTATAAACTACTTTGTTAATCACATTGATCTGAAAGCAACTGCCTGACTCAGTTGGATATTTCATAGCCTTGAATACATTAAATGCGACGTGCTCTTCATCAAGCCTCGAAATCAGTTGACCTTTTTGTATATCAATAAGATCTCTACCGGTAACTAAAAATATTCGATCCAAAATAAGTAGAATCCTCCTCCATGTGAAGAATACGAAAGTCAGATGAGAAGATGAATTTGTCTACTTTCACCAAGATATCTTCAACAATTTCTCTTGGGCGCGTGATAGACCGGTTAGCTAGCCGTAATGTCACTGTAGTTACTTTAGCTTCCCCCAAGCCTAGTTTCCTGAAAACAGATAGTAGCATCAAGTTAATACTTGCACCTAGATCACATAAAACTTTATCAAAATAATAATCACCTATAATGCAGGGTACAATGAAACTCTTTGGATCTTTTAATTTGGGAGGTAGCTTATTTTGTATTTTGGCACTACACTCCTCAGTCAACATCACTGTTTCATGTTCGTCCAACTTGCATTTGTTAGATAAAATATCCTTCAAGAATTTGGCGTAAGTAGGCTCAGCAAAAGGGATGTTGATGTGAAGCTTCTTGAAGACCTTAAGAAATTTTGTATACTACTTGTCTAACTTGTGTTTTTCCAGTCTAAAAAAATGAAATCGGAGGCTCGCATGGTTTGATAAGAGTAGTGTATCTAAACTCTCTTTAGCAATTGCTATCTTATCTTTGTTATGCCTACTTGGGAGAATCATCCACATTGCCTGTCATTATTGAAAATTCCATCAGTAAGCTTGAAAAAGAGTGACCGGTGAAGTACTCGGAAAAAATAAAATAGCTATTGGGTGGTCTATTGTTGACATCAGAGGGATCAACCCTACCTTTTGCATGTATAAAATTCTCATGGAGGATAATTTTTAACCAAGTATAGACAGCTAGAGGAGACTCAATCCAATATATGAAGGAGGTAGTCAAAACGAAACTTTTGGATGCAGAGATAATCTATCCTATCTCAGACAGTGCATAAATCAGTCATGTTCATGTTGTGCTGAAAAAAGGGGTATCACAGTAGTACAGAATAAGAATAATGAACTAATCCCACCAGAACTATTACGGGATGGAGAGTTTGTATTGATTCTTGCAAACTCAACACTACTACTTGGAAGGATCACTTCTCTTTCCATTTATTGATCAGATGTTGGAGAGGTTGGTAGGTCAATCCCATTATTACTTTCTTGATGGATACTCCAGGTATAATCCAATCTCGATCTTGCCCGAAGATCAAGAAAAGACTACTCTTACCCGTCCCTACGGCACATGAGCTAGGGGGATTGAAGTGGACATGGCAAAGATTCAGGTTATTGAGAAATTACCACCACTAACTTCAGTTAAGGGTATTTGCAGTTTCCTTGGTCATGCCAAATTTTATTTTCGCTTTCTCAAAGACTTCTCTAAATCACTAAACCATTCTACAATCTGGTAGTCAAAGATGTTTCTTTCAACTTCTCTGAAGAGTGTTTATTGACTTTCAATACTCTAAAAGAGAAGTTGATTTCAGTACCAGTAATAATTGCACCAGATTGGAATTTGTCATTTGAACTAATGTGTGATGCAAGTGACTACGCAATGTGAGCAATATTAGGGCAACGACAAGATAAAATTTTAATGTGATCTATTATGTAAGCAAGATATTGAATGATGCGCGGCTAAACTACGCCACCACTGATAAGGAACTTCCAGATGTGGTATATGCTTTTGATAAATTCCGATTTTATCTTGTTGGATCAAATGTAATAATCTACATTGACCATAAAATTTTGAAGTATCTTATAACAAAGAAGGATGCAAAATCAAGATTGATCACATGGGCACTACTGTTGCAAGAATTTGATTTAGATATAAGAGACAAGAAGGGAGGTGAAAGCGTAATAGCTGACCATTTATCCCGATTTGAGCATGGAGAGCAGAAAGAATCTGTAGATATAAATGAGATCTTTTGGGATGAAGAGACTTTTAATTTGGATGATGCACTATTGTATGCAGATATTATGAATTATTTGGCCAAATCCATTATTCTACCAGATTATTCAAGTCATTAGAAAAAGAAATTCTTTTCTAACTTGAAGCACTATTTTTATGTGTGGGAGACTAACTTTATGGGGCCATTCCTTCTGTCATTCTCGAATCAGTATATCCTATTTGCAGTCTACTATGTCTCCAAATGGGTGAAAACGGTGGCATTACCAACCAACAATGCTAGAGCGTTGATTTGGGTTCTTGAAGAAGTACATTTTCACTCGGTATGGTACACCCCCATGTAATTATTAGGGATGGGGATAAACTTTTCTCAATCGTCAATTTTAGTCCTTGTTGGCTAAATATGGCTTTCAACATCGTATAACTATTCCCTATCACCCTCAGAACAGTGGGATTGAAATCTCCAATTGAGAGTTATAGTGGATCCTTGAGGTGATTGTTAGTTCTTCAAGAAAAGATTGTTCTAAGAAACTTAACAATACCTTGTGGGCCTACATAACAACTTTCAAAACCCCTTAGTCGAGCCGTTGATAAGTGTATTTCACTCATACTTTAGATATCATCTAAACTTGATATTTAACCTATTTATATGAGTTCTAAAATATTTTAATGTGTGGTTTGATGTTGTGATATATGTTGATGAAATTGAAGGAAATAAGTAAAAGTAGGCAAAAATTGGAGAAGAGGGCTAAACTGTAAGAGACTAAAGTTTGGGGACTAAAGTACAAATATTCAAAAGTTGTGTCGAACCTCACAATGAAGATTCGAGAGTGTTAGGAGTCAATTGGATGAAGAAAAAAGTTAATGGGATCAAATATAGTCAAAGTACGATCACACATCATTTTCAAACCGAAAAAGTTATGCTCCTGATTTGTAATCTCATAGTGAGACTCATGTTTTACATAGAAAACATTTGAATTGGAATAAATATTTGAATTGGAAAATGATATCTGAAGAAAAGTTGTAACTCTTTGAATTATCTTTCCAAAGCATCTTGAATCATCTCAATCGGATATCGAAAAAAACGTTATGATAAATTACTGAAGGACGCACAGCGCAATTTTTCACTCGAAGATGGGTGACGCAGCCTCGATTATGGCGCCGCAGTGTTCACATTAATGAAACCAGTAGAATTTGTGGCATCGCAGTGCCGCCTATTTGAGAAGTAGGTGTTTTATTTTTTCGGACTCTTTTCTTGGCCCAATACAACTCCAACCCGTCCAAAATTTCATGATGATATAAATACAACCCTAAATACCACTCTTGATGGGGGAAATTCAACACACAATTGAAGGAGGTAAAGTAGGCAAAATTCAAGAAATGAAAGAAAGGCAAAAAAACAACATCTAGGAGGAAGATTGAAGATCTATCCAAAAACTAGTTTTCATATTCTCTTCTTTATGTTGTTTATTTTGAATTGTATAGATTTCATGTTTCTTAGCATGAACTAGACTATTCTTCTAGGGTTTTATTGTTACCAAAACTTGAGAGTATGATTTGATTTGATTTGATTTTAGTTATTTCTATGAAATTTTTCATTCCGTTTATTTGTGTTATGGTTTTAATGCTTTCAATTAATTGGCCACTAACTGAATGAGTAGATGTTAGTCAATTTCGGCACTCGAGAGAAGA
The DNA here is from genome assembly GCA_903798365.1 of Fraxinus sp. 1973-6204. Taxonomy (NCBI): domain Eukaryota; kingdom Viridiplantae; phylum Streptophyta; class Magnoliopsida; order Lamiales; family Oleaceae; genus Fraxinus; species Fraxinus sp. 1973-6204. The sequence continues at coordinate 1,232 of CAIGRR010297925.1, read as the reverse complement.
AAATTTAGGCGCGATCATAAAATTAACACAACATAGATTTTATAGGTTTCGAGAGGATCTATGAAGTTTACTCTATAAAAGAATCATGAACTTAATAATTTCGAGATTTTAATTCGAAATAGAAATATTGGAATTAATTTCTAGGATTAATTTTTATCCGACACTCGAGAGAGGGGGTAGAATTACATTAGGGTTCTTCCTTATAAATATGAAAAATTTATTAAAGGTAACTAAGTTTTTGAGAATCATATTTAATAGTTAGGTGAAATCATAACCCTAGGTTTCCTCACTTGATTATTCTTCTAGCTTGCATTTATTTGTTGAATTCATCACCATATTAGTTTAATAGAAATTTAAATTACAATACATGTGGGTTCGACACTCTAACTCCATTACTATATTACAAAACTTGACACCGTACATTTGCAGTAANTCTAGATAAAATAAAGGCTACACAATTATAGTATTTAGTATACAATCAAATATCAAGCCATGTGGGTGTGACACTCTTAACTCAATCATTATATTACAAAACTTGACACCGTACATTTGCAGTAAAACCCATATTGCACGAAACCCGTGACAAGTTTTTGGTGCCGTTGTCGGGGATTGTTTTATTTGATTTTACTAATATTATTACCAATTACCTTTTATTTTAATTTATATTTTTAATTTTGTTTTTATTTATTTTATTCATATCTTTGATGGTTTTTTGGTATGTTAATTTCAGCTGTGTATGTGAAGAGCGAGGAATATGGAATTATTACCTGTTGATTCTGAACCAGAACGTATATTTCGCTTTCTAAGAAGTGTATAGAGGGACGAGCATGAAGCAATGGCAGAGTAACATGAAGATGGGACAGTAAATGATAATCAACAATAGGCTATTCGGGACTATGTCAAACCAATTGTCAAGGATAACTACTCTGGTATTGCACACCAGGCAATGGCTGTAAACAATTTTGAGCTAAAGACAGGATTGATACACATGGTATAACAGAACCAGTTTGGGGGTTCTTAAATATAGGATATGAATGCTCATCTTGGTTCCTTTCTCAAATCTATGATATTGTTAAGATGAATGGTGTTACTGAAGACACCATCAGACTCCGATTATTTTCCTTTTCCTTGAGAGATTAAGCCAAAGCATGGTACCAATATTTACCATATGGATCCATCACGACTTGGGAGGGGTTAGCTTAACAACTTCTAACAAAACTTTTTCCACCCTC